>OZ018332.1:31702326-31933340 GCA_963969495.1 Ceratothoa steindachneri
GGAATTCGAGACTTTCTGCGGTCTGTTTGCCCCCATTTTTCCCTGAAAGACTATTTCCCTTCACAAAAGAAACAGTGAGTATTACTTTTATATTTTCTTTTGGGTACTTTCTCCCGTTTTCTTGTTACCCCAATAGATATTTATTTTATTTTCTCAAGAATTCTCGTTAATGGGGGAATTTTCTTCATTTATTGAAATTCATTATTGCTGTTGTTTACTTATATCCTCTTGCCTCCCTTTTTTATTGAGTGACTTAAAGTATATTTATTCTGCTAAGATTTTTTGAGTTTGCAAGATATTGCGACAATATTTATTTAGGGTTTCGTTTTGGTTTCGTTAGTTTGTTCCTTGACTCCTGAGTCTGAGGGTCTTAACCAATCAGGGAGCGAGAAATAAGGACAGGCGCGGTTTGTCTGCATTCCAATCATCATATTCTCACCCTAGCAGGTTACCTATTTGACGCGTTTTTTTTTGTTTTGTTTTTTTCCCCTTATAATTTCTTAAATTGTCGCTTATATTTTCTTTTATAAGACATTCTCTCAAAAGAGTATTTATATTTGCGATAATCTTTAAAAGTGCATAAATTGTATTGTGTATTAATTATCAAATATAAAGTGAAGTGTGATATTCCAATTATTCAAGTAGTATATTTCATTGGTGCAATATATAACGTTGGAAGTCGAGTGTTAAATAAGGTGTTAATAAGTGTGCTCAAACATAAGTGAAAATTGTGAACTTGAAGATAAGTGAATATATTTACGAATTAGCGAAGATGCCTGGAGCTCAAAGACTAAAGCACTGTTGCTTTAAATGCAAAAGTACTAGATGGATAATAGATTTCCCTGAGCAAACTTTTGAAAATATTACGTCAAGAAGTGTGTGCGAGTTTTGTAAGTTTCAGGAAAAACATGAAAACGAAAAAGCAAAGTGGATGTCTGTAATAAACAACATAGAAACGAATCAATGCACTCGAATTAAAAAAGTGCAATTGTCGAGCAGAAGAAAGAAACAAGAATTGCTTGAGTAGATCTAAAAGTCGTGAAATTAGAACAAGAGGTAGCACTACTCACTGACAAAGTTGATAATACAAAAATAGAAAAGGAAACTTTTATTCAAGTCAGAAATAAGCGTCCATTTAAACTAATAATACGTGAAGAATCAGTAGTTTCAACCCCAAATTGATTTGAGGTACTGTCAACGGAAGAAGAAGAAGAAACGTACTTAGTTGGTGATTCGATAATTCGTAATCAAATAGATCACTTTAGAAGTTGGAACATCAAAAAACGCAAATTCCGCTGCTATCCAGGAGTAAAGATCAACCAAGTAACTGAACAAATAAGCAACTTCGATATAAAGAGCAAAAAGAGTGGAATCATAGTCATGTTGGAAGCAATGATGTGTTCAACGGAATAAACTATAAAGGTTCAGAAAGCATAATGAAGACTACACGAAAATGATAAAAACAATTAAATCGAAAACGGATAATGCAATTATTGTTGGCGTACGACCCAAAATACATGAGAAATATGAAAATCTAAGTCGAGCTATTGGGATTAATCAACGTCTGGAAGATCTTTGCAAAAAGAAATGTGAAATTTATTGACTTCTGGCTATTATTCTTCATGCATAACAGTAACATGTTTTCTCAAGAAGGGATCCACCTCCCCAATAATGGAAAGAAAAATATGGGAATTGCTGCAAACAAACCTACGAAACTTTCTGAATAATAAAGCATCACAGTATCGAGTATCGCAGGGAAACGACCAAAGCCTCCCAAAAGAAGAAATCCGATAAATACACTAAAAACTATATTATTCAATGCGAGATCAATTAGAAACAAATTTACAGAGTTTAGAGCACTGGTAGCGATGAAGAAATACGACAGTATCGGAATAACGGAATCGTGGATTCACTGCCACTCAAGAGATATTATTTCAGAATTTCAACTACATAATTACAAGTTATATCATAAAGATAGAATACAGAGAGAGGGTGGAGGTGTTCTTTTGTATGTCCGTGAAGATTTGCATCCTATAGAATGTACCGTTGACTCTAATTTTGAAATAATAGTTAAACTAAACCAAAAAGAGAATATGTATGTCAATTTGGTTTACAGGAAGCCACACCAACTTCAGGAGATAGATGATCAATTTTATGAATTCTTGACCAACATCTGTAAAGACAAGCTATCATTGATCATTGGAGATTTCAATTGTGCTAAAGTGAACTGGCCAAAGAAAACTGCTGACTCAGAAGGCCAAAGATTGCTTAGTTTTATTGATGAAAATTACCTAACTCAGTGGGTAAAAGAACCAACAAGAGTTGAAAATATATTGGATTTAGTGTTAATATCAGACGATGAATTAATTTCAAATTTAAATGTAGGAGACAAAATAGGTAACAGTGATCATAACGCAATCGAATTTGAAATTAATACCCCACACGTTCGAAGAAATGTCAGCATCACTAAACTAAATTTCAAAAAAGCCAATTTTGCTGGTTTAAGAAAGAGCTTGAGCAACTATACGATTAATAATGAAGAAAGCAACGAATCATGGCGTGAATTTAAAACCAATCTTCTAAACAAACAGTCTCAATTTATACCAATGACTGTTTATAACGCTAAAAATTGTCAACAAACCTAAATGGTTATCTGCAGAAATTATGAAACTCATTAGAGACAGAGATAAAGCCTACAAAATGCTCAAATCCAACCGTAGCATAGAAAACAGATATAATTATTTAGAACTGAGAAGAAAAGTTAAAACTGAAACCAAAAGAGCCAAACGAAATGAAGAAATAAGAGCTGCTCTAAATTGTAAAAAAAATCCAAAAGAGTTCTTTGCTTTAGTAAATAGCAGAAAACCAATTAAAAACACCATCGGCCCAATAAAAAATAAATATGATATTTTGCAATTTGACGATATTGATGTAGCAAATACTTTGAATGAATATTTTGCATCAGTTTTTACAAACGAGAGCATAACTAATGACCAAATAGAAACTAATAAAAGGCTATCACTAATCCACTCGAATCGGTTAGATGCTCGGTCGATAGTACAAGAAAACTTATAGAGAAGATGAATAAATTCAAATCTCCGGGACCGGACAAAATATCTCCAAGAGTTTTAAAAGAAACCAAAGATCAAGTAGCGGAACAGCTAACGCAGATTTTTAATCTATCGTTAGAGAGTGGAATCGTGCCTCAAGACTGGAAGATGGCAAATGTAACACCAATATTTAAGAATGGATGTAAAGAGACTGCTAGCAATTATCGCCCTATAAGTTTAACTTCCGTGGTTGGGAAACTCCTCGAAACACGCATTGCCGATAAAATAGTTGAGCACTTAGAAAAAAATAAATTAATGAAATTAAATAAATTAAATGAAACTCAGCATGGCTTCAGGAGAAAGAAGTCGTGCCTCACAAATTTACTAGACTTCTTTCATTATATAAATACTGTGTACGACAATTACAGATCTGTTGATATTCTGTATTTAGACTTTCAATAGGCATTTGGTAAAGTTCCGCATAGGAAGTTAATGTGTAAAGTAAGAGCCTTGAGAATAAAAAGAAAAATTGCAAAATGGATTGAGAATTGGCTCACTAATCGTAAACAGAGAGTAGTAATTAACGGACAAGCGTCAGAATGGGTTCCTGTTAGTAGTAGTGTTCCACAAGGTTCTGTCCTTGGACCTTTGCTTTTTATTATGTATGTTAATGATATAGACGATGACCTGCTATCAAAAATTTCTAAGTTCGCTGATGATTGCAAATTAGGAAAAGGAATAATAACTGAACAGGATGTCTTTGAATTTCAAAAAGATATTCATAAGATAGAACGATGGTCGGCAGAATGGAAACTAGCCTTAAATCTTAATAAGTGTAAAGTAATGCACATCGGTTATAAAAATCCAAAAGCAGAATATAAACTTTTCGATGAAAAGATTACAGTAACTGAAAATGAAAAGGATCTTGGAGTGTATATCTCAAATGATCTTAAGTTTACTCGGCAGTGCATTGAAGTTGAAAAGAAAGCACTAAGGCTTCTCGTATATATAAAACGCCAATTCACATACAAAAATAAAACTATAATCTTGAATATGTACAATGCTTTGGTAAGACCCCAATTAGAATACTGTTCTCATGTCTGGGCACCATACTTAAGAAAAGATATTGATAGATTAGAGAAGGTAGGCAAGAGCCACAATATTAATTCCAGAACTACGAAATCATAATTATGCAACAAGATTAGAAAGGTTAAACTTATTCAGCCTCGAAACAAGACGATTGAGGGGCTAATTAATAGAAGTGTCAAAATCTTGAAAGGAATAGATAACGTAGACTATAAAAATTGGTTCGAATTCAGCACATCTAATACAAGAAATAACGGAATGAAAATAATGCCGAAGCATTTTCAAACAAGTTTATGCGGAAACTCCTTTGCATACAAAATTGTAAATACCTGGAATCAGTTACCTGAAGATGTGGTTTCTAGTAATACAGTTTAGAACATTTAAGGTAAGACTGGAGAAAATTTTAAGAAATGTTAGATAATAAGTGACATGACATTGTATGTTGAAAAGATAAAGCGAATGCTCATATAAAAGATTAGTAAAATCGCTTCATTAATATTTGTTTGTTTATATAGGCTAAGAATCTATTGTAAATATGTTAGATAACATGTGACATGACAACATTTGTTGAAGAGATTTAAATAGTAGTAAAATGTCTTCATTAATATTTGTTTAGACAAATTAACAATCTATGTTAACAAAAGAAAAAGAAAAAAGAACATGTTCTAAATTAAGATTATTACGATAAGTTAGATTTTTGTTTTTGTATATAGTATTATTTACTGCTTTCCTTTTAAAATATCCTGGATGTGTCTAATTTCCATCACTGCCAGGTATATATTTTCACTTTTCACAACCCGGAAACGGATGGGAGAGGTGGGTTGGGAGAGACTTCATCTTTACTATACTTTTCCTTATATGTAGTTGTATATAGTTAGAATTTAGAATAAAATTATAGGTACTTCCATTGAAATGGATCAAATGGTCTCTTGAAGTACTTACTTTCTTTGTAACTTTGTAACTCTCTCTCTATCTCTCTCTCTATCTCTCTCTCACCGCCACCTTCTCCGGAAAGTGCGAGCGCTGGGCATAGACGGAAAAGTAGCAGGTTAGATAGAGAGCTCGCTAAGTGACAGACGGCAACGCGTAGTGGTGAATGGTCGGGCCTCTGAATGGCCGCCCGTATCTAGCGTTGTCCCTCAAGATTCCGTCCTGGGACCACTACTGTTTATTATATATGTCAACGACATGGACGGAGACATGGGTGCCAAAATCTCCAAATTTGCCGACGACACCAAGCTTGGTATCAATGTGGCAAAGGAGGGGAACACTGCCCGCCTCCAAGAGGACCTTGAAAGGATTGGGGAGTGGTCGGACACGTGGCAAATGCCTTTCAACGTGGGGAAATGCAAAGTAATGCATATCGGCCACAGAAACCCCAAATCTCAGTACATCCTTAAGGGCACTGCTCTTGAATCGAGTGACACTGAGAAGGAATTGGGTGTAACTATCGCTAGCGACCTCAAGTTCTCGAAACAGTGCATCGAGGCAGAGAAGAAAGCCCAAAGGATGTTAGGCTATATAAAGCGCCAGTTTGGATACCGTAGCAAGGAGATAAGACTTTGTCTGTACAACTCCCTCGTTCGACCGCACCTGGAGTATGCCATAAAATTTTGGAGTCCTTCGTTTCGAAAGAATATCGCAAGGTTGGAACGCGTACAAGACAGGGCAACCAAGCTGATTCCTTCCATCCGACATAAAAGTAACGAGGATAGACCAAGTGAATTAGATCTGTTCTCGCTGGAAACCCGTAGACTGCGTGTTCAGCTCATCGGAGTTTTCAAAATACTTCGAGGGTTCGACAATGTTGACTACCGGGATATTTTCACACTGAGTGAGAACAGAACGCGCAATCACGGTTCAAACTTGAACTGAAGCGTTACAACCGCAATCTGTGTGGAAATCTTTTCCCCTACAGTATTTGCGGTAGGTGGAACGCACTTCCAGTGGAAGTTGTCAACAGTGAATCTGTTGACCAGTTCAAGTCAAGACTAGACAAAGTCTTGAAAAGTGACCGTTTTTGGACGCAAAACAATTGAGCAGCCATGTACCCACTCGATTGCTAGTCCAAAGGTACCCTCTTTGAATGGACCGTAAGGTCTCCTAGGGTACTTTCTTTCCTTGTAACTCCTTGTAACACTCTCTCTCTCTCTCTTTCTCTCTCTCTCTCTCTCTCTCTCTCTCTCTCTCTCTCTCTCCCTCAACACAACCACCTTGGCGTCGGTGAGAGAGCTTGCATGATCTGCCTGAGATAAGCTAGCTAAGCTAGGGGACTTTAAGGTCCGGTAGGTTCACCCATGCCAGTAAGGTAGCTATAGTAGGATCCAGACTATTTGTTGTCAAACTTCTCTACCACTTCTTTGATGCGTCTCTCCTTGCATCCTCCTACCTACCTCTTCGATTCTTTTAGTACTAAGTTTCACCAACTCTCTTCAACTGTCAAAAAATTAAAACAAAAACCCAATAATAAAAAACAAACATTCATCTCTATTACACATAAGTTGTTTATTAATAAGGGCCTCACCAGCTACCTTATGCCGCGTGAGAAGGGAGGCTTTGGAGCCTCTTTAAATAATGCCTTGGAGCACTCATAGGATACAAGAGACTGAGATTGAAGGGATCTCAGGCGTTTGGGATACGATTAATGGAGAAATGCTAGATACCCCTTAGAAGCTTCCTCCTAACGTGTAATGGCCTGACCAGCTCCCTGTGACCGCTACTTGGTGAATAAAGGCTCAACTGCTCTTTGGTGAGAGAGCTTTTGTGCCTTGCTGGTTGCCAGATCAGCTAAAGATCTCGGATGAAGTCGTGGGCACTTAGCTTTACTATTTGCCTTAAGTCTGGCCGTTTTTAGTTGATTAGTAGGGCTTAGTAGGAAGACAGTTCCCCCTCAAGCACTCCTGACGAAAAATTAAGGAACCAGTTCACTGGGGCTCTCGTGCTTCTCAGTTGGGAGCTGCCGCACGATTGGGTACGTCCGGCCAAGAGGAGACCTTAGGGTTGGTGTGCTTGGTCAAAGGGTTTCTGTTCCCTGAACGACCGAAAACCTCCTGGAAATAGGTGGATGCGATTAGTGAGGGAGAAAATCACCCCCCAAAAAACACCTCTTCAATGCGCAAGGTCCGAGAGTTTTGAAAGATGGCGAAGAAGAATGGTCCTCCGTTGCGAAAGCTAACCTGCAAAATATGCAAAGTCTACAGATGGAGTGAAGACTTCGGGGGCAGGAGTTGCAAGGAGCTCACAGATGCCGTCAGTGTCTGTGACTTCTGTGAACTCGAGAAGCGCCTGGGCGAGAGCATCGCTCAATTGAGAGAGGAGAACTCCCTCCTTAAAAGGGAAGTTCAACTCTTAAAAACAGAGAGATGCAGATGCTCAGGCGAGAAGGCTCCCGACGTCCAACAGCTGATTTCTTCTGCTGAAGGGCTTCCTCAACGAGCTAAAAAGAAGAAAAGAAAGAAGAGAAAGTAGAAATAGAAGAAGAGAAAGTTCAAAGAGAAGAAAAGAAAGTAGAAAGAGAAGAAAAGAAAGTGGAAACAGAGGACGAGAAAGTAGAAGCAGAAGAAGAGAAACGGGAAAGAGAAGAAGCGGAAGAAGAAGAAGAGAAGAAAAATTTAGAGATACAAGAGGAAAGCGGCAAGTCGCTTCCGAAAGGAAAGAATAAGTCATCTGCAGACAAATGTGCAAGAGTCACCCTTATAAGTGATTTTCAAGAACGGGGTCAGAAGCCTCTGCTAGCGGCCCGCCTTCGCACTAGTGTGAAGGTAAGCTGCCTGCCAGGATGTGGTAACCACCACATCACAGAAGAGGCTGAGAAATCACAGATTTCTTAGAGCTCAGTCGTTGCTCTGATGGTCAGTGGAAACGACCTCTACCTGAGAGGAGGTAGGGTCGGCCCTACAAATAAAATCCTCCACACGGTCATGGGTGCCGTGGACGACTGTGGGTTGAAAACCCGGAAGCGTGTTGTAGTCGGGATGCTCATGAGGAGAGGTCCAACACGGACCGCTCACTCGATGAACGTCTCTTTAAACCGGCGCCTGACATATTTGTGTACAGCAGAGGGAGTGTTTTTTGTTCACCCGTACCGCACCTTTTATGGTAGAAATGATCTCTACCAAAGGGAAGAGGTACATATTTCATTTAAAGGAAAGGCCTTTCTGTCGAACATCATCCAGGATGTCGTAGAGAGGACCCAAAGGAGTATCCGGCGCAGAGGTAGGGCGTACGTACGCCAGTACACCCGTGTCACTCCTGGAACGACCTTCTCAGAGGTCGCAAAGAGGGGTGCCTCCTCTCCAACAAATAAGCCGGGAAACGGAAGAGCGTAGGGAATCCTACAGTCGGGGACTCCCTGAAAGTTCTTCTGTTCAATGCGAGGTCAATCAGGAACAAGTTTCCTGAACTCCGTGGCCTCGTAGCGACGGAAGAACCCGAAATGGTAGCCATAACAGAATCGTGGATAAAAACCTCAAACCGAGACTTTAAAGGCAAATTCACGGTTCCTTTCTACCAACTCTTCCACAAAGATAGGCCAGACAGTGAGGGTGGCGGTGTAATGTTGTATGTCAAGGATACTATAGAATCTACGAACTCCAACATTATATCCGACCACGAGCTCCTAGGCGTTGACCTAGAGATAGGTCCTGTCAGATACAGGAACCTGATGCTTTACAGGCTCCCTTCCCAACCCGTTGAGAAGGACAGGGAACTGTACCAGCTGCCTGATTAACTTGTGAAAGGCAGAGTGTGCATCGTTATGGGCGACTTCAACAGCCAAGTTGACTGGGAAACCAGAGCAGCCTCTGGCGAGAGCGCGCTACTCCTGGAGTTCGCCGACAACGAGTTCCTCACTCAATGGATCAGAGAACCGACGAGAGGAGACAATATCCTCTGAGGATGATGTCGTTGAGGATCTCTCTGTAGGCGAAGAGCTCGGTGGCAGTGATAACCAGCTAGTTAAATTTAGCGTCAAGATCCCGAAGGTAAGGTCTGTTGCCAGTCAATCAAGGAGACTTGACTTGAGAAGAGCAGACTTTGCAAGCCTTCATACTGGACTGACTGACGCAAGGCTAGAAGTGTGCGATGTTGTTGAAGACTCGTGGAATAGTTTCGAAACCACCTTCATGAGTCTTCAATCGCGTTTCATCCCTCTGAAATGCCCCCATCGGTCTTCTGTTCAACCAAAGTGGTTTAATCGAGAAATCGGCCAACTGCTTAGGCAGAAGAGAACTGTGTACCGGCAATCGAAGATCTCAGGTGACTTTGACGAATACCGGAGGCTAGCCAGGAGAGTGAAGTCCAGAATAAGGGCGGCTAAGCGGTCTGAGAAACTCCGAGTGGCGAGACTCTGTAAATAGAATCCCAAGGAGTTCTTTGGATATGTAAACATCCGTAAACCAATCCGTCGAACGATTGCCGTTTGAGGAATGAGGAGGGGACATTAAATCATTCAGATGCCGAAAATGCTAACCTCCTCAACGACTACTTCTTTTCAGTGTTTACTGAAGAGTGTGGTCCCATCCCCCAGCCGACGGATTCCTACTCAGGGAAAAAGCTGGAGGATATGGACTTCACCGAAGGAGAAATCAAAAAGAAGATCACTGACCTAATGACGAATGAGTCACGTGGCCCGGATGGGTTTCTACCTAAAGTGTTAAAAGAAGTGCGCGATCAAGTGTTACGACACTTGAGCGCAATCTTCAACACGTCAATCCGGACTGAATGCGTTCCTAGAGACTGGCGTGAGGCGGAAATGACTCCTATCTTCAAGAAAGGAAACCGAAGCCAACCGTCAAACTACCGACCTATCAGTCTGACTTCGATAGTCGGTAAACTCATGGAAAGCATGATGGTGGAAAAAATTACGTCGTATTTAGAGTCAAACCTGCTACTGAGGAGTTCCCAGCACGGCTTCCGAAGGCAACGGTCATGCCTGACGAACCTTGGGGAATTCATCCACTTCGTCTTCAGTGAGCACGATCGGGACAAGGCGGTGGATGTGGTGTACTTAGACTTTCAGAAAGCATTCGATAATGTACCACACCACCGCCTTCTCCGGAAAGTGCGAGCGTTGGACATAGTCGGAAAAGTAGCCAGCTGGATCGAGAACTGGCTAAGTGGCAGACGGCAACGGGTGGTGGTGAATGGACAGGCTTCTGAGTGGGTGCCAATACTAGCGGGGTGCCTAAAGGTTCTGTCCTGGGACCACTACTATTCATCATCTACGTCAACGACATGGACGGTGACATGGTTGCCAAGATTTCCAAATTTGCCGACGATATCAAGCTTGGTATGAATGTTGCAAAGGATATAAATACTGTCCGCCTGCAGGAAGATCTTCGGAAGATTAAGTAGTGGTCGGATACGTGGCAAATGCTTTTTAACGTGAACAAATGCAAAGTGATGCATATCGGCCACAGAAACCTCCAATCTCAGTAAATCCTTAAGGGCACTGCTCTTGAATCGAGTGACACTGAGAAGGACTTGGGTGTAACTATCAATAGCGACCTCAAGTTCTCGAAACAGTGCATCGAGGCAGAGAAGAAATCCCAAAGTATGTTAGGCTACATAAAGCGCCAGTTTGGATACCGTAACGAGGAGATAGTACTTTGTCTGTACAACCCTCTCGTTCGGCCGCACCTGGAGTATGCCGTACAATTTTGGAGTCCTTCGTTTCGAAAGGACATCGCGAGATTAGAACGCGTACAAGCCAGAGCAACCAAGCTGATTCCCTCTATCCGACATAAAAGTTATGAGGATAGACTAAGGGAATTAAATCTGTTCTCGCTGGAAACCCGTAGACTGCGTGGTCAGCTCATCGAAGTTTTCAAAATACTTTGAGGGTTCGACAATGTTGACTACCGGGATATTTTCACACTGAGTGAGAACAGAACGCGCAATCACGGCTTCAAACCTGAACTGAAGCGTTACAACCGCAATCTGTGTGGACATTTTTTCACTTACAGTATCTGCGATAAGTGGAACGCACTTCCAGTGGAAGTTGTCAACAGTTAATCTGTTGACCAGTTCAAGTCAAGACTAGACAAAGTCCTGAAAAGTGGCCGTTTAGGGACGCAAAACAATTGAGCAGCCATGTGCCTGCTCGATTGCTAGTCCAAAGGTACCCTCATTGAATGGACCGTAAGGTCTCCTAGGGTACTTCCTTTCCTTGTTACTCTCCCTCTCTCTTTATATATATATATATATATATATATATATATATATATATATATATATATATATATATATATATATATATATATATATATATATATATATATATATATATATATATTATCTGATGCATATATGAACAATAATATCAAGTATGGTTTCCTAGGTTGTGGGTTTTACATAACATAAAGAGGAACTGACGAATTATCAGAATTAAGAGTTTGTTTTAAAAATTTAATATATAGTCTGTGATCCAGCAATATATATCCAACCACAGTCGGGATCGCAGAATATATATTAAATTATCACATTGGTTTATAAAAGTACATTCAATGATATCATTGAATGTGCTTTTATAAGCTAATGTGATAATTTTAACCTTTCCCCAGTCTTATATAAAATAGATGCTATAATTAAAAAACTATTACTAAAAGAAATTAGTTCTGACTTTTGTCTTTAGTTTTTTATATACAATTTTTAGTTATGTGGCCCTAAATTTTTAAAATTGTCACTGGTCTGTTATGTACATTGTATTTTCCTCACTTTTCGCCCCTCGTGTCTTATAATCTCCCCCGTTAGGCTATCTCCATTTCTTTTAGTCTGATACCCTTTCCGTCTTCTCAGTTTGACCTTACTACCTGCTTTTTGTAATACTTAATGCGAATCTTTACCTTCCCCCTGGTGATTGGTGATTTCTTGTTTTTGAGGCGCTCTTTTATACTTTCTTTCGTATTTATACCTCCTATATAATATTATTTCTTGTAGTTATCCTTGATAAGGAACTTAATAAAGTTCAAAATTACTCGGAAACACCATTTCATTTTTTCCTGCGGGACATTACATTACATTCACAAATATATATATATATATATATATATATATATATATATATATATATATATATATATATATATATATATATAGAGAGAGAGAGAGAGAGAGAGAGAGAGAGAGAGAGAGAGAGAGAGAGAGAGCTACAAGGAGCTATAAGGAAAATAAGTATCCTAGATATCCTAGAAGACCTTACAGTTCATACAAGGAGGGTACTTTTGGCGCAATCTTCGAGGGTGTACGTTGGCAACCTCGAAGATCAGTCGCGAGGATAGTAACGGTGATTTCGCAAGACTTTATCTAGTCTTGACTTAACTGGTCAACAGATTCACTGTTGACACCTTCCGTCGGAAGTGCGTTCAACTACCACAGATACTGTATGTGAAGGATTTCCCACAAATATCAAGGTGGTATCGTTTCAGTTCAAGTTTGTAGCCGTGAATTTTTGTTCTCCCCTCGCTTAGCTGGAAAATGTCCCCGTAGTCCAGTCTGTCGAAGCCTTGAAGTTTTTTAAACAATTCGATAAGCTGACCACGTAGTTTCCGGGTCTCCATCGAGAACATATATAATTCCCTTAATCTATCTTCATAACTTTTATGTCGGATAGAGGGAATCAGCTTGGTTGCCCTGGCTTGTACGCGTTCCAATCTAGCGATGTCCTTTTTGAAAGCAGAACTCCTAAATTGTAGGGCATACTCCAGGTGCGGTCAGACGAAGGAGTTGTATAGACACAGTACTATCTCCTTGTTCTGATATCCAAACTGGCGCTTAATTTACCCTAACATCCTTTGGGTTTTCTTCTCCAGCTCAATACACTGTTTCGAGAACTTGAGATAACTGGTGATAGTTACACTCAAGTCCTTCTCAGTGTTGGTGGATTCAAGAGCAGTGCCTTTAAGGATATATTGAGATTGGGAGTTTCGGTGGACAATATGCATCACTTTGCATTAGTTTACGTTGAAAGGCATTTGCCACGTGTCGGACCACTCCCCAATCTTTGGAAGATCATCTTGCAAGAGGGCAGTATTTCCATCCTTGCAACGTTCATACCAATCTTGGTATCGTCGGCAAATTTAGAAAGCTTGGCAACCATGTCACTGTGTCATCTATGTCTTCTACGTAGATGATGAATAGTAGTGGGCCCAGGACAGAAGCAAGAGGCACTCCGCTAGTAACGAGCACCCAAACAGAAGCCTGTGAATTCACCACCACCCGTTGCCGTCTGCCACTTAACTTAGCCAGTTTTCTATCCAGCCTGCTACTTTTCCGTCTATGCCCAGCGCTCGCACTTTCCGGAGGGCGGCGGTGTGGTACCTTATCAAAGGCTTTCTGAAGGTCTAAGTAGACCACATCTACCGCCTTGTCCCGATCGTGCTCACTGAAGACGAAGTGTAAGAATTCCACAAGGTCCGTCAGGCATGACCGTTGCCTTCGGAAGCTGTGCTGGAAACTCCTCAGTAGCAGGTTTGACTCTAAATGCGACGTCATTTTGTCCCCCATGATGCTTTCCATGAGTTTTCTGACTATCGAAGTCAGACTCAGAGTTCCTCAGACCGCTTAGCCGCCCTTATGCTGGACTTCACTCTCCTGGATAGCCTCCGGTATTCGTCAAAGTCACCTGAGATCTTCGATTGCCGGTACACAGTTCTCTTCTGCCTAAGCAGTTGGCCGATTTCTCGATTAAACCACTTTGGTTGAACAGAAGACCGATGGGGGCATTTCAGAGGGATGAAACGCGATTGAAGACTCATGAAGGTGGTTTCGAAACTATTCCACGAGTCTTCAACAACATCGCACACTTCTAGCCTTGCGTCAGTCAGTCCAGTATGAAGGCTTGCAAAGTCTGCTCTTCTCAAGTCAAGTCTCCTTGATTGACTGGCAACAGACCTTACCTTCGGGATCTTGACGCTAAATTTAACTAGCTGGTTATCACTGCCACCGAGCTCTTCGCCTACAGAGAGATCCTCAACGACATCATCCTCAGAGGATATTGTCTCCTCTCGTCGGTTCTCTGATCCATTGAGTGAGGAACTCGTTGTCGGCGAACTCCAGGAGTAGCGCGCTCTCGCCAGAGGCTGCTCTGGTTTCCCAGTCAACTTGGCTGTTGAAGTCGCCCATAACGATGCACACTCTGCCTTTCACAAGTTAATCAGGCAGCTGGTACAGTTCCCTGTCCTTCTCAACGGGTTGGGAAGGGAGCCTGTAAAGCATCAGGTTCCTGTATCTGACAGGACCTATCTCTAGGTCAACGCCTAGGAGCTCGTGGTCGGATATAATGTTGGAGTTCGTAGATTCTATAGTATCCTTGACATACAACATTACACCGCCACCCTCACTGTCTGGCCTATCTTTGTGGAAGAGTTGGTAGAAAGGAACCGTGAATTTGCCTTTAAAGTCTCGGTTTGAGGTTTTTATCCACGATTCTGTTATGGCTACCATTTCGGGTTCTTCCGTCGCTACGAGGCCACGGAGTTCAGGAAACTTGTTCCTGATTGACCTCGCATTGAACAGAAGAACTTTCAGGGAGTCCCCGACTGTAGGATTCCCTACGCTCTTCCGTTTCCCGGCTTATTTGTTGGAGAGGAGGCACCCCTCTTTGCGACCTCTGAGAAGGTCGTTCCAGGAGTGACACGGGTGTACTGGCGTACGTACGCCCTACCTCTGCGCCGGATACTCCTTTGGGTCCTCTCTACGACATCCTGGATGATGTTCGACAGAAAGGCCTTTCCTTTAAATGAAATATGTACCTCTTCCCTTTGGTAGAGATCATTTCTACCATAAAAGGTGCGGTACGGGTGAACAAAAAACACTCCCTCTGCTGTACACAAATATGTCAGGCGCCGGTTTAAAGAGACGTTCATCGAGTGAGCGGTCAGTGTTGGACCTCTTCTCGGGAACATCCCGACTACAACACGCTTCCGGGTTTTCAACCCACAGTCGTCCACGGCACCCATGACCGTGTGGAGGATTTTATTTGTAGGGCCGACCCTACCTCCTCTCAGGTAGAGGTCGTTTCCACTGACCATCAGAGCAACGACTGAGCTCTCAGAATTCTGTGATTTCTCAGCCTCTACTGTGATGTGGTGGTTACCACATCCTGGCAGGCAGCTTACCTTCACACTAGTGCGAAGGCGGGCCGCTAGCAGGGGCTGCAGACCCCGTACTTGAGAATCACCAATAAGGGTGACCTTTGCACATTTGTCTGCAGACGACTTAATCTTCCCTTTCGGAAGCGACTTGCCGCTTTCCTCTTTTATCTCTACATTTTTATTTTTATTCTTCTTCTTCTGGTTTTCTTCCTTTGTTTTCTCTTCTTCTGTTTCTCGTTTTTCTTCTTCTGCTTCTACTTTCTCGTCCTATGTTTCGAATTTATTTTCTTCTCTTTGTACTTTCTCTTCTTCTCTTTCTACTTTCTCTTCTTCTATTTCTACTTTCTGTTCTTTCTTCTTTCTTTTCTTCTTTTTGGCTCGTTAAGGCAGTCCTGCAGTTAGAGGTCGGAAGCCTTCTCGCCTGAGCATCGGCACCTCTCTGTTTTTAAGAGTTGAACCTCCCTTTTGAGAACGAAGTTCTCCTCTCTCAGTTGAGCGATGCTCTCGCCCAGGCGCTTCTCGAGTTCGCAGAAGTCACAGACACTACCAGCATCTGTGAGCTCCTTGCAACTCCCGCCCCCGAAGTCTTCTTCACTCCATCTGTAAACTTTGCATATTTTGCAAGTTAGCTTGCTAAACGGAGGACCATTCTTCTTCGCCATCTTAAAAAAAACACGGACCATACGCATTGAAAAAGGTTTTTTAGGGGGTGATTTTCTCTCGCACTAATCACATCCGCCTATTTCCAGGAGGTTTTCGATCGCTCGGCGAACAGAAACCCTTTTACCAGGCACACCAACCCTAAGGTCTCCCCTGGGTCGGACGTCCCCAATCTTGCCGCAGCTCCCAACTGAGAAGCACGTGAGCCCCAGTGAACTGGTTCTCTTATTTTTCGACAGGAGTGCTTGAGGTGTAACTGTCTTCCTACTAAGCCCTACTAATCAACTAAAAACGGCCAGACTCAAGGCAAATAGTAAAGCTAAGTGCCCACGACTTCATCCGAGATCTTTAGCTAATCTGGCAACCAGCAAGACAAAAAAGCTCTCTCACAAAAGAGCAGTTGAGCTTTTGTTCACCAAGTAGCGGTCACAGGGGGCCGGGTCAGGCCATTACACGTTAGGAGAAAGCTTCTAAGGGGTACCTAGCATTTCTCCATTAATCGTATCCCAAACGCCTGAGATCCCTTCAATACCAGAGAGAGAGAAAGAGAGAGAGAGAGAGAGAGTTAGAGAGTGTGTGTAACAAGGAGTTACAAGGGAAGAAAGTACCCTAGAAGACCTTACGGTCCATTCAACGAGGGTACTTTTGGACTAGCAGTCGAGCGGGCACATCTCTGCTCAATTGCTTTACGTCCTTAAACAGCCAGTTTTCGAGACCCTGTCTTGTCTTGACTTGAACTGGTCAACAGATTTACTGTTGACAACCTCCAATGAAGTGCGTTCCAACTACCGCAGATACTGTAAGTGAAAAATCTTCCACACAGATCGCGGTTGTAACGCTTCAGTTCAAGTTTAAAGCCGTGACTTCTTGTTCTGCTCTCAACAAGTGTGAAAATATCCCTGTAGTCAACATTGTCAAACCCTTGAAGTATTTTGAAAACTTCGATGAGCTGACCACGCAGTCTACGGGTTTCCAAAGAGAACAGATCTAATTCCCTTAATCTATCGTCATAACTTTTATGTCTGATAGAGGGAATCAGTTTGGTTGCCCTGGCTTTTACGCGTTCCAATCTCGCGATGTCCTTTCTAAATGAAGGACTCCCTAATTGTACGGCATACTCCAGGTGCGGTCAGACAAGTGAGTTGTACAAACACAGTACAATCTCCTTGTTCCGATATCCAAACTGGCGCTCTATGTAGCCTAGCATCCCTTGGGCCTTTTTCTTCGCCTCGATGCACTGTTTCGAGAACTTGAGGTCACTAGTGATTGTTATACCCAAGTCCCTCTTAGTGTCGGTGGATTTAATAGCAGTGCCCTTAAGGATATACTGAGATTGGGAGTTTCGGTGGCCGATATGCATCACTTTGCATTTCCCCACGTTGAAAGGCATTTGCCACGTGTCCGACCACTCCCCATTCTTCCGAAGATCTTCCTGCAGGCGGGCAGTATTTCCATCATTTGCAACGTTCATACCAAGCTTGGTATCGTCGTCAAATTTGGAAATCTTGGCAACTATGTCACCGTCCATGTCGTTGACGTAGATGATGAATAGTAGTGGTCCCAGGAAAGAACCTTGAGGCACCCCGCTAGTAACGGGCACCCACTCAGAAGCCTGTCCATTCACCACCACCCGTTGCCGTCTGTCATTAGCCAGTTTTCTATCCAGCCTGCTACTTTTCCGTCTCTGCCCAGCGCTCGAAATTCCGGAGAAGGCGGCGGTGTTGTACCTTATTAAAGGCTTTCTGAAGGTCTAAGTAGACCACATCCACCGCCTTGTCCCGATCGTGCTCACTGAAGATGAAGTGGAAGAATTCCACCCATGTTCGTCAGGCATGACCGTTGACTTCGGAAGCCGTGCTAGGAACTCCTCAGTAGCAGGTTTGACTCTAAATGCGACGTCATTTTGTCCACCATGATGCTTTCCATGAGTTTACCGACTATCGAAGTCAGACTGATAGGTCGGTAGTTCGACGGTTGGCTACGGTCTCCTCTCTTGAAGATAGGAGTCACCTCCACTTCACCGTAGTCTCTAGAAACGCATTCTATCCGGGAGATAGAGAAAGAGAGAGAGAGAGAGAGAGAGAGATAGTGAGAGGGAGACAGAGAGAGAGAGAGAGAGAGTGTGTGTGTGTGTGTGTGTGTGTGTTACAATGAATTACAGTACCTCAGAAGACATTTCTGTCCATACCTGGGAGGTGCTCACTTTAGGAATGACCTAACCTAAAACTCAGAGGTAAACATAGAACAGATCAAGGCTTTTCCCTCCGCCATCTCCCACCCTATCTTCAGGCAATGGAAAAAGAAAAAGATACCTGATTGTGCCTGTAGGGGTGGGGAAAAATCAACACAGTTAGGAAATTTTGTAGTAAAGTTGAAACCTTTCTAATTAGTTATTTAAATGCACATTACGGTTCTATTTTGTGATTTTTTTTTATGTTATTTTTTTCTTTCATTAGCATCATTGAATTTCCTTTTCAATACTTTAAGTTTCTGATAACTTTGTCTATTCTTTTTTTTAAATATTTCTACAGTTTCGCTCGACACTATTTCTTCCACCAGTTGATTTCCCACTTTAACTATTTTATATGAAAAAAGTTTCGGCAAAGGGTTGTTTTAATTTTGGGGGGAACAAGCTTCATACCATTGTTTCGCGTATAGTTATTATTTAGTTTGAACCAAATAGAGTAGTCAACATTATCTCTTCCTTTTAAAATTTTGTATACTTCGATTAATTTACCTCTAATGCGTCTGGTTTCTAGACTGAATAGATTTAACTTTTCCAGTCGCTTTTTGTAATTGTAGTTTTTTTAAATTCGGAATTAATTTTGTCGCTCTGGCTTGGACCCTCTCCAATCTATCAATGTTTTTTTTTAAATATGTTGACCAAACTTGCGCACAGTACTCCAGCTGTGGTCTTACTAAGGTATTAAACGTATTCAAAATTATTGTTTCATTTTCTTAGCTAAATTGTCTTTTAATATAACTTAGTATCTTTAAGGCTTTTTTTCTCCACCTCTACACATTGCTGGGAAAATTTAAGATCACTGGTTAGGTAAATGCCAAGATCCTTTTCTTTTTCAGTGCATGTAATTGTTCTATCAAAAATCTTATATTCAGCTTTGGGATTTTTGTTGCTTATGTGCATTATTTTACATTTATCGAGGTTTAAAGTTTAATCCCACTTTATAGACCAGCGCACAATTTGATCAATATCTTCCTAAAATTCTTTAATGTCATCTTCACTAATTATACCCTTACTCAACTTACAGTCATCCGCAAATTTTGAAATCTTTGATATTAATCCGACGTCAATATCGTTTACATATATAATGAAGAGTAACGGTCCCAAAACTGACCCCTGTGGAACTCCACTACTGACATATGTTCAATCGGATGCTTGACTATTAAGTACAACTCTCTGCCCACGACCTGTGAGCCAGTTCTCGATCCAATTCGCAACTTCACCGATTATTCCTAATATTCTAATTTTTATCATTAATTTTGCGAGTGGTGCTTTGTCGAAGGTCTTTTGAAAATCTAAATACAATATGTCAACTGATCTTTCTTTGTCATAAATCAAATTTACGTGGTGAAAGAATTCTAAGAGATTAGTCAAACACGATCTTTGTTTTCTGAAACCATGTTAAGTGCCTCGTAATAAAGCATTTACTGCAATATGTTCCACTATTTTTTCTGCAATAAGGCGCTCAAGCATTTTTCCTACTACCGATGTTAGACTTATAGGGCGGTAGTTGCTGGCTGACTCTTTACATACTTTCTTAAATATTGGCGTACATTAGCCAACTTCCAATCTTATGGAACAAATCCTTTTTCGAGAGAAAGATTAAAAATTTGTGTTATATGTTCGTCTATAGAATCTTTAACTTCTTTTATTACCGTTGGCAAAATCATGTCCGGACCAGGCGATTTAAATTTATTCAATTTATCGATGAGTCTCTTTACATCATTAACTGAACACACTATTGATTTCAGAGGATTATTGCCAGTAAATCTGGTGATAGGAGTTTGAATAACTTCGGATTCAGCCTTGGTAAATACTGTTCCAAAATATTCATTTAAAACATTTGCTATTTTTACATTATTGTATTGTAAAACGCCATTTTTGTCTTTAATGGGCCCTATACTATTTTTAATTGGTTTCCTACTGTTTACTAGTGCGAAGAATTCTTTGGGGTTCGACTTACAGTTTAAAGCCACTCTAATCTCTTCTTTTCGCTTGGCTCTTTTAATTTCTCTTTTAACTTTTCTTTTCAGTCGAGTATATTTTTCTTTGCTGCTACCCGAGTTTTTATATTTCAGCACTTTATAAGCTTGGTCTTTGTCTTTAATACTTTTCTTAATTTTTTCTGTTAACCATTTTGATTGTTTGACATTACCAAGTCTCCATGACTTTGATGGAATAAAATTTGATTGCTTGTTATTAGATTTTATTTAAAATTTATCCAGATCTCGTTTATATGGCCAGAACTTAATTTGTAATGAGACAAACTCTCTTTTAATCCCTCCAAATTTGCTCTTTTGAAGTCTAGCTTGGTAATACATACTTTTCTTTTGATGCATGGTACATTGGTATTAAAATAAATTATATTGCGGTCACTATTACCAAACTTGTCTCCTATGCTCAGAGTGGAAATAAAATCATCGTCGCTAGTTAGAACTATATCTAAGATATTAGGATCTCTTGTGGCTTCTTTGACCCACTCGGTTAGTAGGTAATCATCAGTAAAATTAATTAATCTGTATCCTTCCGCGTCAGAGGTTTTCATAGACCAGTCTACTCGTCCGCAATTCAAATCGCCAAAAATTAAACATAATTTGTTGTTTATCTCATTTGTTAAGCAGTCATAGAATCTTTGATCTACGTCTACTGTTTGATGGGGGCTTCTGTAAGCTAAATATACATACTGACTTCTTTCAAGATTTAGTTTGACTCTTATGAGTTCGAATTCGGAGCATATATTACAGTCTGTCGGATAGAGATTATTTCTTACATATAAAATCACGCCTCCACCTTCCGTTTCTACTCTGTCTTTATGGAACATTTTATAACCTTGTAATTGTACAGCGTACGAGAAGTGCAGGCGAGCGGCTTAAAAGCTTCGTTTGAATGAGTCTTTTTTTTTGAGACTCAGGATGGCGGAGTGGATTCGCCGCTGGCTAACAGTGGTCCAGCGACGCGGGAAGCTGTTCGCATCTTGACTACGCTATTATATTTGTTTTACCCCTTTTCCTACTCCCCTATATCTACAATGGTGCCCAGACCAGGGAGAGGGAGTGTTAGCCCTTGGATAACATTTACAAAACGGGCTCTCTTCATTTCTTCAAAATACGCTCCGCTTCTAGGAGGGGGGTTTTATAGCGTACGAGAAGTGCAGGCGAGCGGCTTAAAAGCTTCGTTTGAATGAGTCGTTTTTAAGACTCAGGATGGCCGAGTGGATTCGCCGCTGGCTAACAGGGGTCCAGCGACGCGGGAAGCTGTTCGCAACTTGCCTACGCTATTATTTTTTCTTTGCCCCTTTTCTTACTCCCCTCTATCTACAATTGAAATTCACCAATGAAATCTCGCGAATGACAATGAATCCAGCTCTTTGTAATACCTATTATATCATATGTTTCTAGTGCTACAAACGCTTTAAGCTCTAGTAATTTATTCCGAATAGACCTGGCGTTAAACAAGACAGCTTTCGAATATTTTACCTGTTTACTTGTGCTTCTGTGGTTGAATCGTTTCCTGAGGTCCTTAGTGAAGAAATATTATCTGAGCGCTCCTTTTCGAGAATATTATATAGACTCAAATTAATTAAATTTCCATATTTTTGTTTACCTTTAGTACTAAGATGGATTCCGTCATGAGCGAAATATTCTTTGTTGTTAATGAAGCTCATCCAAAAGTCGACGAAATCAACATTACCACGTTTACATATCCTTCGCAGGCGTTCATTTATGCCAATTGCCCTACTCATTGTTTCCTTTTTTTCCTTTAGTCTTGGAAATATGCCGACAATTAAGCCACGATCTGTTTTTTATTTGATTTTTGCAACCATTTCGGTATAGTCATTGATCAATTTTTCTGTTCCAGAAAAGTTTTTACCACAGAAAACATCATTTGTTCCAACATGAGCAATTACAGGGGATTTTTGATTCTTCAGGTTTAAATTGCCGATTTCTTCGGTTACTTTCTTGATTCCTGCGCCGGGTAACATCTGAATTTCCGCTTTCTAATATTTTTTCCCCCAAATGATCAATTTGATTTCTTATTATAGAGTCTCCAATTAAGTATGTGTCATCTTCTGCTTCAGACAAAGCTAGAAATCTGTTATGAGTCTCTATTTTAGGCGGTTCAGTGAGGTTAGGTTTAGATGGATGTTTATTTCGGACAGGCAAAAAATCGTTTCCATTTTTGTCTTTCTGATTCACTTTATTATCTAATAATGCAACAGATTGTTCTAATCTGACTACCTTGCTATCAATATTAATACTCTGTTCTCATTGTTTTTACAGTCGCATTCTTTCAGGTCTAAAGAGTTAATTCTGTTTTGAGGGTAGCGATCATGTTCATAAGTTCATTTTTTTCGTTATCATGTCGTTCAGCAATTTTACAGAATAAACAAACACTCGACGCTGTAATTCTATGGTAGCTTTGCTCTGAAAATCTGTGCACCACTTTACTGACTTACACTTAGAACAGAAGGCTTTCAACCTCTCGGCACCTGGCATTTTTGAGTTCGAGATTTGAAATGGTCAAACAATATGGCGCGATCAATTTAGCCTATTCGGTGTAAAACTACTTGTTTAGTATCAGGCACAGAAAAATAATTTAGATCTATCTAAGAATTATGTGATTTGTAAATAAGTGTATATTTTTAAAGAACTAATTTAAAACAATAAGTAAAACTACAGAAGAAAACACTTTCTGACGGTTTACGGTTGTCTTAACTTTTTCGTCATTGAATCCAAGATGGCGCTGAGCAGCTAACTTAAATGACAAGAACTACTCATTGATTGGTCGATTTCGCGGGTTTGGCAAGCGGCGGGAAAATAGTACTCGGTGATTGGCAGAAAAATTATGACGTCACTCGTGATTTGTGTTTTTTGAGACTAAGTTTACGAGTTTTTATAAATAATTAAACAAAATACTTTATAAACGACTTATATTCACAATGAAAGATTTAATAAAAGAAATAATCAATAGAAAAAAAACACTTCAATGTGAATATCGATAAATAGCAAGCACTTTGGAATCAAAATAGAGGGAGCGGCACTGTCACACATCCGAGCGGAACAACGACTGAAAGACGGTGGGAGAGAGAGAGAGAGAGAGAGAGAGAATATCACACTTCCATGTGATATTCCAAGTTCTCGCTCGATTTCTTCGACCTTCACCCGTCGATTTTCGAGGATCATCCTCTCCACACGGGTCACATTGTCCTCGTTGGTCACGTCTGATGGGCGTCCTGGACGGGGGTCATCTTCAAGGGACTCACGACCATGGCGGAACTCCCTATTCCAGCGAGTAATGGTTGCACAGTAAGGGGTGGTGTCGGTGTACACTGCAACCATTCGTTCATGGATCTCTTTTGCATTCTTGCCTTCCTTGGTCAAAAATTTGATCACTGCGCGGTGCTCAACCTTCTCCATTTTGAAAAATTTGTGACTGACGATCTGCAATCAGTTACTGCTTCTTAAATAGACGAGGCAGGAGCGTGCGGCTGCAGGTCCTGACTTGTCATAACTTGTCCTAACACTCCCACAAACAGCCACCCCTCTTCTTCTGTTTTTCCCTCTCGATTCGCAAAACTTATTGACCGCCCCTCGTATATGAACTTCCTTGATGCAAAGTTATCAATTAAATTAGCATATGAAATCTGCCCAGAAATTGTATGATTTATACTGATGATGGCAAGACCAGTAAGACGCTCCAGTGACATTGATGATCTCGGGTAAGATTTGATTAACTTTATCTTTGTAAAGATCCTCTCTTCTTCAGCAACCGTCACTGGAAGAGTAAAACCAATTATGATAGCAGTCCACAAATTTGGATAATTTCAGAAAGTTCCCTTTCATGGATAAATGTCAGCAATTCAAGCAATGATATGGTCTTTGATGGCAAGTCAGGCAAGTGCTTTAGCTCTCGTGCAAGCTCTTAGCCATTTAGTTTGTATTGTCCCTTAAAGTGTAGCATAGTGCTAAGGTTCGCGCATTGTTCGATTAGCTCCTCAAATGTGAGATTTTGAAAATGCGTCAGCACTTGAAACTTCTCTCCCAAAAGTTCCAACGCGGAAAATCTTTTCTGAATAGCTAATGTTACAGAATCTACCACTGCGTTGAAAAATGACACATCCAGCTTCTTCAAAGCATCAATCAAGGGCTCATCAAATGCTTCATAGGAGAAGTGCCGCTTTGTGGACCTCAGCCATTTTTGCCTTAACACTGCCTCTACATTCATTTGTTCACATATATCTGAGGCTACCATTTGTGAAGTCACAAAACCTGTTGCCCTGTAATTGCGGAGACCTCTCTCTGTTGTTGTTTTTTAAAGATTTACTGCAACATCAATGTTCATACTAGGAGATTACATCTGCTTGCTCACATGCTGAATTTGGCACAACAGGCAGGTCATACCACACCACTGAACAAATGACGAAGCGGTACGACCCAACCTACTCAGCTAGAGATTGAGCACCTACTTTTACTAATGAGTCGTTGTTGTTGTCCCTAACCTCAATCAATGCATCTCTCACTGCAGCTGCCTCATATATCAGGGGTTCCACACTCTTGATCTTGCTTTCCCATCTTGTATCAGACCACATCTTCAATGTTATGTCTACATAATTTTACAAAATGGTTCATCACTGTGTGGAGGCTGAAAACAAGTTGTACAGGTTCTGCAAGAAACCAAAGTAATTTGTGGCATCAATAGATCCCTTAGCAGCATCAGCCAACACCAAATTCAAAGAGTGAGTTCCACATGGAATAAACAGAGCTCTAGGATGTATTTCTAAGAGCCTAGATTGAACACCTTTTTTTTCCCCCTCATGTTAGCCCCGCTATTGTATGATTGTCCTCTACAGTCCATGAAAGGAATTTTTAACTTATCCAGTCTCTTCAGAATCAAGAATGGTATATATTGACCTGTGGACTTCTCTGCCTCCAAGAAACCCATGAAATGTTCCTTTATATTGGGTTTCTTCTCCAGTGACACAACATAAATCACAATTCACAACTGTTCAGTGAGGCTGATATCTGTAGTGCAATCTAAAATTATTGAAAAAAACGTTGATTGCTTGATGTCGCTCACCATTTCTATAATAATCTTGCTGCTCAACAAATCAATGAGTTTATTTTGTATGTGGTGGCCGAAGTAGCTGGTGTTACAGGATGTACCTTTTTGGACATGGGTAATGAGCTTTTGTGTTATATGATCAAATTTTGCCATTAGTTCAACTTCTTTCAGAAAATTGCCATTTGATGGCCAGAATAACTTTTCTGTATGCCCCCTTAGTGCCAAATTCCTAACTGCCAAAGAATGCACATGAGCAGTGAGGTGTGTCAGTAGCGCTCTCCATCTTAACTTCTCAGCCTTCAGAAGTTCCCTCTCCCGCTTGACAATGGTCTCTCCCTTTCTCATCTACACTGATAATTCTTTCCACATTTTCTAAACTGTTTTCATGTACTGTGAGCAATGAGCTTGCATGCTTCCAGTCCGTTAGTCCAAAACTTGTTAAATTTATTTTCTTCTTGGAAAATAATATACAACAGAAACAAAAAGGCTATTGTTTTTTAAAGAATAGACCAACCAACTTCTGGTTATATTTTCTCCACTAATTAATGACTTCCTGAAGTAATGATGGTGAAAACTTCTTCCGTCAGTGTTGTTCCTAGGGAATACAAAATCAGATAGCACTTGACCTGGTGCTCTGAAAACCCTGCTAACTGATGACCAGTGAGCAGGTTCGGTGGATAGAGACTCATCCTAAGGAGGAAATTCTGCTCCAAGCATTTCTAATTGAACAAACAAGAGAAAGAGTATATACAAATAAGTTAGATAATCATAGGTGTAACCCATGGGGGGATAGGGCACTAGTTTTTTTCTGATTTCCTAGAGATTTGCTTGTCCTAGGATACCTAGACCAGGATTGGCATTAAAAAACCCGCCTAAATACAAAAAAAAACAATGGAGTTTTTTTAATGTAGTGGGTTTCATTACTTTACACACACACATAGATGCACACATTCACAGACATATGTGTAAACAAACTCACCTGAAGAATCTTGCTGGGAAGAAATAGAAGCAAATGGATCTTCATCATCACCTGAATGCTTAAAGACCATTTATGTAGAGGCCTGTTTTGTTGTAGAAGTAGACGGCTTGTCATCCTGGCTAGTGGAAGAGGGTGTTCCAACATTTTTCAATAGCGCCCCTGTAGTAAAATTGAACATAAAAAAATGAGCAGTAAAATTGAATAGTTTAGTACAATTAATTTAAAATGTCATTAAGTATAATATTTTATTGAACTTTTAGTCTGTAATCTAAAAACTAATATTTTCTTCATTATATTTCAAGACGATATGTGCTGTATGTTTTGTTTGAATAAAACCTAAAGAAAAGGCCTTTGAAATATTTATACAACAAAAATGTTGTCATTTTTACCAATTTCCTTTCAGTGTTGAGAAAATATTAACACAATTAAACCCTACATTAACCTATTCGTCGCCCGGCGTTTTTGCTCGAACTCGCCCTCTGCAAAATTAAAAATGGTACACGTTATCGAAAATAATTAAAATAAAATATTTAAATCCTTTTTTATAAATCAAATAATATAGCATTTTAATTGAAAAGACGCATTCTATTAATATAATGAAAAAATTATTAATAACCTTCTACCTATTTATAATTATGTTTGATAATTCTCAGTTCTTACACAAATTTTCATCAATACCCATGGGTGTTTTATGCTTTTTAAATCAGTTAGGCTTTAAAACCTCTACCTAGTTAGAGAAAACAGTGCCGCCTTCATGGCATACTATTTTACGTCTTAGATTTTATGAAATTTTGCTCAAGGCCTATTTTTTACCTATAAACTGTATTTTACAGACAAAATAGGCTTGCTGGTTTGTGTGCTTTCGATAACAAACTAACTTACAGCATTTCCTCATTTTAATTTGAGGAAAAATGAAAAACTTGAGTGTATTTAACTAAAAGATAAGGAAGAGTCATCAAAAAGGGCGTGTTTACACAGAGGTGAGTAATAAATCAGCCTCTTTTGGTGGTCATGTTGTGGTGAGGCCTAGCTAGAAGGAGTCAAGTTACTCTCATTCATAAATCTCGGTTTATAAACAAAGAAGACATAGGCTTATTAGATTTTTAGCCACAAACATCTGCATCATCAATAGATCTACTTGGTTCAGACAAATTAGATAACAGTGCAGGTAGGCCGCACTTCACGGGAGAGCAAAACAAAGCAGGGCACAGTACAGCACTGCCAGTACATGGCCCCGAGTATGGAAATTCAGACCAAAATGAACCAACACTAGGATCTACACCTGAGGATATTGATTCCCCCCCCCCCCCCCGGATCCATAAG
Organism: Ceratothoa steindachneri; assembly: GCA_963969495.1. Lineage (NCBI taxonomy): Eukaryota > Metazoa > Arthropoda > Malacostraca > Isopoda > Cymothoidae > Ceratothoa > Ceratothoa steindachneri. The sequence goes on from OZ018332.1 coordinate 31,729,822, forward strand.
CACCAGAATTGTCACAGACACTGGTAGCCGACTCAAGTCAACTACAGCCACAATCAGTAGCACCAGTGACCAACCCCAACCGCCCTAAAATTTGCAAAGGGTGAGGGTTGCAGCCACAATCATCCAAGCTCCTAAAACATGGAGCTAGACATAAAGCTAGGCTGCAGGTTAGGCAGGAGTTGCCCAAACTTCCATCAAACCATGTGTCGAAACTCCCTAAGGACTAGAAAGTGCTTCAAGGACAACTGTAGGTTCCCTTACATTAAAGAAACAAAGTGGAAAGAACAAGATGTCATTGAACCCTCCAACAGGAGCCATGGAGGCGTGGCAAACTATATCAGAGATGTGGCAACAACCACAAAGAAAATCATGAGCTACTTTAATGGGACAAGTGAACTACTGATGCTGTACATTATAGAGTATGGTTATCAATGTGATTTATCTTCGGTTAATAAATCACCCTAGATAGCGTTTCGAAAACCATAACTATAAATTTCGTTAGATCGAAGATGTCTGCCGTTAGCTTAAGGCCTAATGCGACAGCGAAGTAAATTTTGGAATAATGAACTGGGCTTTAAGAAAGACAATTACACAAATAAATATATTTATAAAATTCAACGAATGTACAGAGATAAGTAGGTTAAGTAAATATGGTGAAACAATATAGAGTGAATGATAGAGTAAAATAATAATATAGAGTATAATAGATTATCTTTGATATAGTATATAATATTGAGTTGTAAGTAATATAGTGTCGTAATTTAGAGTATTTTAAAGTATCTATAATGGACTGTGAATTGGAGACTTTCCACGACGAAAGCGGCGAGTGAAATGGGACAATTCGCGTGCTTATTTGATGGGGCTGGGAACGTGTGTTTGTTCGTTTGTGTGTGAAATGTAAGAGATGTTGTTTGGAACAGTATGCGTTAAGTGAATTGGCAAGAAAATAAATGAATTAATTAATTATTAAGTTTAACATAATGATTTGATTTACAAAAGTTGAAGTAATTTAATTTGGAAGATTAAATAGACAAAGGTAAGTAAAATGGTTAAATTAACAGTTAAAGTAAAATAATTATATGATTAAATTGACAAGTTAAAGTAATGCATAATGAATTTTACATAATAATTGATGATTATACATATTTAAGTTTCCCAGGAGGTTTTTATTATAGGAATGCCCAGAGGCATTGCTATAACATGAAGAAACAAAACCTCATACTCATAACAGTATACAGGCCCCCCAACACCACTCAAGATAGCACCAGATGCAGCCCCAGGCCCAGGTGGCTTTCACCCACTGTTCCTAAAGAGATGCATGAACGAACTGGCTAAACCACTAAGGTATCTGTGGTCCAAATCCACAGGAACAGGCTCAGTACCAGAGATTCCCAAAACTAGAATCATAAAACCTATTTGCAAAGGAGGGAGCAGAGGACTAGCAAGCCAGTACAGACCAGTAGTCCTTCCATCTTATCTTATCAAGATCTGCGAACGGATTATAAAGGCAAACATGGTGAAGTTCCTAGAAGTCAATAACTACCTGAACGAAGGACAACACGGCTTCAGAAAAGGACGATCATGCCTATCCCAACTGCTGGTGCACTATGAGGGCATACTACAAAGCATCCAAGAGGGAGACAATGCCGATGTAATATATCTGGACTTTGCAAAGGCGTTTGATAAAGTAGAACGTGGCATACTCCTGCACAAGCTGCAGAACCTTGAAATTAATGGACCTCTGGGAAAATGACTATACAGTTTTCTCTCAGGGAGGATTCATAGAGTATCAGTTCATGGGGCACTATCGGAACGAAGTCTAGTCCAGAGTGGAGTGCCACAGGGCTCAGTGTTAGGCCCGTTGCTTTTCATTATTCATGTGGGTGACATAGAGAAAAGCTAAAGCACTCAGGTGCCACTTCCTTTGCCAATGGCACAAGGATAAAGAAAAAATTACTCATGTACGGGATACAATCCACCTGAAAAAAGACTTGAATTGTGTATTAGACTGGGCCCAAGAGAACAACATGGCACTAAATGATGAGAAATTTTAGCTGCTGAGGTATGGCACCAATAAGGAAATAATAACAGAAACAGATTATCTCTGCAACACCCAGTCTATCCCCAACAAGGAACATGTTAAGGACCTGGGTGTCTACATGAGTAATGTTGGAACATTTACCTATCATTATGGGAAAATCGCCAAGATTGCAAGGAGGAGGATTGGGTGGGTCCTTCGCACCTTCAGTACAAGAAAACCCAGGCGTATGCTTACTCTCTGGAAGAGCATGGTTCTGCCAAAACTGGAATACTGCTGCTAGCTGTGATCCCCTCATAAGATCCAGGACATTGCCACACTGGAAGCCATCCAGAGAACCTTAACCAGCAAGATCCAGGAGTTGCAGCAAGTTAACTACTGGGAGAGGCTCAGACACCTAAAACTCTACTCTCTACAAAGAAGGAGGGAGCGCTACACAATCATCTACGTGTGGCGGATACCAGATAGGATATCTAAAAATGTAGGGCTCCAACAAACAACTCATCAAAGAAGAGGCAGGCTGTGTTATGTGAGAAGTAAGCAGGGCTTAACTCAAAGATTGCGGACGCTCATCCATAACACATTCCCCTACAGTTGGACTAGCCTCTTTAACTGCCTGCCACGTGAACTCCGAGATTCCGCAGGAGTCACACCGGAGTCCTTCAAAAGGCAGCTTGACAAGTGGTTGAGGAACATCCCAGACAAACCACCAATACCAGGTTACTCCAGCATACACCACAACTCCTTACCGGAGGTCACCAGGGAAGCAGGAGCAGAAAGTGCCCCGGAGCCAGAGGAAGCCCACTTCAGCTGTCTCGATAGAAGACGGAATTCTCCAAAGTATCTAAAGTAAGTAAGTAAGCCATTGAGGTATTTTAATTAGATGCTTAATCACTAACATAAGAGTTTGAAAAAATATTTTTTACAAATTATCATAATTATCAGGGCAAATGCGAGTATATTTTTAATGACTCAAAAAGCTATATCACAAAATTAGCAGTATAAATGATAGTGAAAAGTAGATTGCATACCTTCATCCTTTGCTCGTTTCTCCTTTTCTTTCGAAATTGAGCACCTCATAGCTTTTATCTTTTCTTATACATTTACTCTTAGGTAAACTTGTAGGTTGGTGGCTCGGCCGAAGAAGAGAATTTTTGTTTGTTTATATTTCGTTCACCCCTGCCTGAATATTCATGCGCGTTTGAGTCGTACTTGAAATATACCCAGCGCCATTTTTTTTTTAAACGATCTAGCTAAGTATATTTAAATGTATAAAAAAAGGTAATAAAAATAGTAAAATGGGGAAAAATATATTGACAAATAAAAATGACTCCAAATGAGGATAATAAAAAGATATGGTAATACTTCAGAGTAGGGGCCCACGGTAGGTGGTGCTGTTACTAGGCTACAATTTTGGCCTACAATATTATTATGTCTTATGAACTCAGACGGTAGCTTCAGATGTGACCAATCACAGCGTTATATTTTTGTTGTTGTTTTGGGGGTTTGTAACCTTTATTTTGTATTATTTACTAAATATCTGCGCCTTCGCTCGTTTATAGTTTTTTTTAAGTTAGATAAGGTTTCTTGATGTCTTTTATTGTTTTTTTCCTATTTTTTGTTTCGCTGCGAACGATAACAGCTTTTTACTAGCAACGTCGTAGCTATAAATAAGACTTGCTGCGCAAATGTTTCGGTTTTGTCATGCTCTAGTTGTGTTTCTTCGTTATTCGAATTTGGGTTTATTTTGCATGACCGCGAAAAACTTTTAGATTTTTTTTAGAGGCGCATAAACTAATCGAGAAAATATAAAAATGCCCGAAATGCAGCGCGAATTTAAACTTTTCAGAAAATTTAATGTTTCGTTGCGATAAAATATATGTAAACGAAAACAGTAAGCAACAGCGGTGCCATTTCAAACAATTAGTGCGTAGAGGTACATTTTTCGTGGGTCCCCATTTAAGTTTAAAAGACATTGTTCAAATTTCATATTTTTTCGTAATTAATCGTTTTACGTAATTAACTAAGTATTGTTTGTCATTAGGTTACCATTTTTTTTTCTGCCAATAAAAAGCTGTTGTCGTTCGCAGCGAAACAAAAAATACAAAAAAATATAATATAAAAATAAACCAGTGAATTCAAGGGGACTGCTCGTGGGGGAGATATCACTGCGGGCAGACTACCCTACCATGATCCTGAGTTTCAATCAATTGGAGGGGTCTGGGAGGCACAGCCCCCCAGTATATACTCGTATACAAAAAAATATAAAACCGTGATTGTTCACATCTGACGCTGCCGTCTGACGTCATAAGACATATATTGTAGCCTATAAACAGCGCCACCTACCGTGCACCCCTAAACTAAAGTGAAAAATAAAAATTCAAATCAGTCATTTCTGACGTCAGCCCCCCCCCCCCATTATGATTCGCAAAACGATTAAAGGCGCAGAAATGATTTGGTTAAATCATTCACTTCTGTAAACGTTAGAACATTATTCTATAAACAATTATGATTATACACTGGGGGCTGTAACCCCCATCTCCCCCAATTGATTGAAGCTCAGGATCATTGTAGGGTGGTCCTCCCCATTGTGTTTGCCCCCACACGAGCCGTCCCTTTAAATTTACTCCCAAAATGTGAAACATTTTGGAACACGGACGAAATAGTTTACGCCCCATCGTTCGAGCCGCCAATCTACATATTTACCTGATCTTTTTATAAAATAAATCAATGATTGAATTTCGATTTTCTTTATTCTTTCAAAAGAAAATTCCAATTATTAAAAAAATTCAGTTCTCTATTTTAAGATTTTTAAACTATTATAATGAAAAACGGAATTCCAAACTGAGCAGATTTTCTATTTTCGTCGTTCGGTGGTAACAAATTATTTTTGTGAAACGTCACAGATGGGTTTTTATTTTAATAAAAAAATATATATATTTATTTTTTATGATTTATTCCATTTCAATTTATATATTTATTCTTATTTTTATAGTTTTGGAGGGGGCGCTCATGCCACCCTTTAATAAGTGCCGCTCTGGGCGACTGCCCATATTGCCCATAGACAGAACCGCCACTGAGTTTGTATTACTATCTAGTGGGTTGTTAACCTCTTTTGCTGTATGTGATCAAAACCTCATGGTTCAGTGTTTGTTTAATCCCATACATATGTATGTTTCCCATTTATTTTCAAATTTCCTTTCTAATTTTCTTCATGATTGGAACTTCTACTAAATAATGGTCAGAGGAATCAAAATGTAGGGATTTTCATCTTTGTTTAATAACCAAACTACTTGGCTCAAAATACCATCAATTGGACTTCTTTGTTAAATTCTGATTAATATAGGCCTATATTCGCTAACACAATTTGTATCATTATTTAAGAGTATTAATCTACACTCTTATTTCTCCATTTTTTTTTTAGTTCTTGTTTTCTTATCTAATGAACTATGACAGTCTCGTTTCCTGCTTTGTAGAGGTGGATTGCAATAGACTCCAATCCAGCCTTCATCGTTTTCGCAACCCCTTATTAAATACTTCAATCTTTATCATAATTTCAAGGGACACTTTCTTCGCTTCAATAAACAGAGAAATGTTCTTTACTTAAATATTTGGTCGAGGTCAAAAATATTATTAAATAATTTACAAATTCATGCAATATTGATATTTCAGTGCATAAAATACCCGTGGAATCTAAGCGCATTATGTACTGTACACGGCGCAGAGCAAGCGTCATCGTCCAGGCTTCGGTAGTCAAGCTTGGAACAAACAAAGCGGTAGACCAATCAGCACCCCAAGTGTTGAACATCACGCCACGAAGAAGGTCCATGGCCCCGGTACAAGAGACACTAAGGCTGCGAACCTGTTCAAAACGAGGCCAAAGAAGCGGAACCAGTTAGGAACAACTCCGGGACATGGTGGAATGATGGATGTCTGCAGAAACGAACTCCTTTAGTCTTGTTCCAAGAATTAAGAATTTAGCGGTACTAAAAGATTTAAAATCTACAGAGAATTTTGCCTCTAAGAACAACATACAAAATAATACAGGATCAAAACCATAACCAGCAAACTACCACAAACCCTCGACTGAAAATAGTCACTGTTAGAGGCAGGACCAACAAGTAACACAACCATCTTCAGAGTAGTATGGTAGCGAATCAGTGAAGCAGAGAGACAGGTCTCTTTCGCATGGCGTTCTTGGCATGGAAAGGAGCCTTGGGCCTAGACGAGACACCTCTCTGAGACTTCAGAACCGCTGTAGCGAGACTTCCTTGAACGATACTCCTACCACTACAGGAACCTAACATGTCCTACGGAAGATCAGTAGAGAAAGCGGAGAAGTTGGAGCAAGTGAAAATGTGCGGAAGATATATGGCCGAAGATTCACCTCTCGGTGGTATTCTGGTCGGGAGGGAAAACTCTCCCCGTTGGGGCTGGAAGGGAACACCCCCCCCCCCAGATGTGAGCTGCAGCAAAGGGGCCCAAGTATAAATGAGATAAGATTGGGGGTTAGAGAAGGGACCACAACACGAGGGAAATGGGGGTAATGGTGGAGGCGGGTTAACAAACAACTACCTCCCTCAACCCGAGACAAGAGGTTGGGGGTTGATCCATCCGCTCCCGGCTCCGACCAATTTTTGGATGCGACTAGCCTACAAATTTAGTTACCGGCTAGGAAGATTAGGCGGAAAGAAGCTGAGGAAAAAAGAGGGAAGATGTCTGGAGGGAATAAAGCCCAGGTAGTTTCAACATTTTTTTTAGAACGCCGAGAGGAATGGGGCCTGGAAGGGCGTGGCACTGCTCCAAGTGCCAGGTATAATAGTCAATTTGGGGTAACCCCCCGCGGGAAAAGAAAAAGAAAAGGAATTTAGAGAGGGATGAAAAATGGATCTGAAATAATGGGAGATAATTGAGGCAGCGGCGCTCGGTCGATGTTGATCTGGTCTTACGCCGAGGCGGGTCTGCACCGAGCTGGGCCATTCCACCCACGGGGTGATAGGTGAGCGGGAGGGGTGCCGAGCTCCATACCCCGCCGTCTCTTCTCCCACCTCAATCCTAGGAGAGAAGGAGGAGGGATCGGTAGGCCCCGAAAGACTATTTTTTTACTCTCCTAAATTTTTCCCGGATGGATTTGCGATAGGCGATTGGGAGGCGCCAGGATTAGGAGGAGTTTGGAGCTCATCGAAGATAGTCGGAGATTATCAAAATTTCCCTTTATTATCTGACTAACATCAGATTTCTTAGGTGGGATGGGGAAATCGATCAACCATAGTGGCCCATATAATGAGAGCTTTATGTCAGCCTAGCTATTTCCCCTTTCTACGGGGAGAAAGGAGGGAGAAGAATGGACCAAGTAAATACAGAAGATCAGCAAACACCCGAGAACGAGGAAATAAAAAATAGAAGAACCAGCGGAAGATGCGGAATCTCGAAACCCCCCCGGAGCTAACGGATGATGGATGGGATAGATAGCGCCATCTACAAATGGAAATATTACTCAGAACATGACTTCGACACCCTCGAAACGGCATTAGACGAAGAAGACACAAAAATACCCCACACCCGAAGCAGCATTTTAGGTACAGAAAAATGTATTAAACTCCACCAAGGGAAAAGAAAACACTATCTTGAATACAACTAAGGAAAACAGAAGAACAAAGACAAAAATAAATATAACCGAACAAATTCAAATATTTAATCTACTAAAGAAAAACAAGAAGAGAAAAATAAAAATAAACAGTATTAAACACCCAATGCCCAATAAATAGACCCTTTTTAAAAATAAAGTATAATACCTTTGTCACACTTTAATGGGTCTAGACAGACGCGGCAAAATTATTGAGAGATTCCAAATAGACGAAAAAGAGGACGCGAGAGAGTTGCCATTTTTTCATTTGTATTTGATGTGATGTTGTGCAGCTCGTCCAGGTTTCATTTTTACCAGGGGCATTGCCCCAGATACACCCTCCCATCTTTCATATATAAATATACAGTTGTATTAAAGTATTAATGAATAAAGTTGATTATTGTAATTTTCCTTTCCTGCTTAATATATTCTGTCTCGTTCCTCAATTACCCATTTTTCACATTCTAAACCATTTATTCACTATTTCATTTTCAATCCGGCCAAAATTGGCAGAAGAATAAATCTTTTTCAACGCCATTTCCTTAAACCCATTTAATTTTAGAAACATTTCGTCACTTTCAAATGAGCTGAATGAAAGACCTTCTGCGATAAACATTTTCTAGACCTGAAAAAGCTCCTATCTTTTATTGATAGCCAAAAGGCCATGGCATTTTACCTTTTCCTGAACTAATCAATATTTAAGGATGGATGCCAAGACCATTTTATTTTTGAATGTTTAACACCATCTTTCCCCCTCTATTGGGTCTATACAGGCGCGGAAAATAAAGTGAGAGATTGAAAAGGTGGAAAAAGATGACCCGAGAGAGTCAGGAGCCCCAGGTTCTCTTGGGACACTTGGGCCCTTCAAGTCTATTAGCTCTCCCTCAGCGAAGGTTGTGTAGCGAGTGTAGAGAAAGTTTAGAGAAAAAAGAAGGCAATTCTGAAGAGATGAGTCTTCAGGAGATGTTTAAAAGTATCAAGGGAGGGCGAGGATCGGACTTCGGCAGGAAGATCATTCCAGAGCCTAGGAGCACAAACGGAGAAGGAACGGTCACCCATCGAGCAAAAGACAGAGCGAGGAGAGTTCAGGAGGGAAGCAAGGTTAAGACTGTAGTGCCCGAGGAGATTGATGAAGGGAGAGGGCACACGAGAGATAAGGTGGAGCCTCGAAGTTTAGGGACTTGTAGGTGATGAGAAGAATTTTATAGGGGGTACAGAAGCGAAAAGGGGACCAGTGTAGTTCCTGTAACAGAGGCATCGAAAGAGAGAACCAGGGGCGGCGAAGGAGGAGCCGGGCAGCATAGTTTTGAACTAGTTGTAGAGGGCGAAGTGACGAAGAAGGGAGATTCACTAGAAGGGAATTGCAGTAGTCTAAGCGTGAGGTAGCGAAGGCATGAATAGCAGTCTCAAGGCTTCGTCAATCAAAATGGGATCGAACACGTGAGAAGTTGGGGAGGAAGTCGAAGGAAGACTTACAGATACGATGGATGCGCGGTTTAAACGAGAGTTGCTCGTCGAAAATAACACCAAAATTACTGACAGTAACAGAGAAGGCGACATTGGTTTCCCCAAGGTTAAGGAAAGGGAAGAGAGCTTTAGATTTCTCCACCATCGAAGCAATACCAACAAGGAGAACTTAAGTTTTATCGTGGTTAAGTTTGAGAAAGTTGGTAGACAGCCATTGGCTAATGGAGGTGTAGGCTGAAAGGAGCTTGATAATTGATTGAGAGAAGGACACAGGGGGTGAGGAAAGGTATATCTGAGTGTTATCAGCATCGAGGTGGAAGGGCAGGCCCAAATCAGGAAGAAGGGAGCCAAGAAGTAGTAAGTTGATGCGAAAGAGGAGCGGACCAAGGACTGAGCCCTGAGGCACCCCCAAATGAATGGCGTGGGCTCGGAGGATAGGTAATCGAGCGCGACTGCCTGAGTACGGGAGGAGAAGTATGACGGGAACCAATCAAGTGCAGTGCAGTGCCCGAGAGAACAAGAAAAGTGTGAAGACGATCAAGGAGGACAGTGTGGCTCGATGTTGTCGAAAGCAGAGGAGAGGTCTATGAGGACTACAATGCACGTACTACCCCTATCGGCTGCTCTACGTAAACCGTCTGAAACATTAAGAAGATCGGTTTTAGCAGAGTGCTTCGCTTTGAACCCCGATTGGTACATTTCATCGATATTGCAGTTAGAAATATGGTGATTAAGGCGAGAGAAAACCATTCTCTCGAGGACCTTAGAGAGGAATGGAAGCTGTGAGGTAGGGCGATAGCTAGATGTTTAAAGGACCTAATTCATTTACTCAAATTAAAAGAATTTATTTTGTAAAAATTTATAAAGGGAGAAACTCTCTGACATTATTTTATAAATAAACAAATAAATATGATCTCAGTTTAAAGGTTTAAAGAAAAAAATTATACTCTCATTATTACTTTATTTATTTATTCGTGCCAACTTTCACTCCCTATATTCTACGAGTTTATCACATATATCTATTATTACTTTCATCCTTTTTCCTCATTCATTTTTCTCTTTCTTTCGTAAACAACAAAACCAAGATTCGAAGAAGTTCCCAATTCTATTCTTAATTCTCTTCTTTTTCTCCTCCTTAACACACTCCTCTCTTATGGGGCTAAGTGTTGGCCTTCTCGAAACCTGAGTTGGTGCTCGATAGAATCGATAAAAGGAACTCCTTCCTTCCCAAACCTGACGTTTAAACTCCTCTATTACTCTGTCATATTCCTGATCTTCTTCCCACATCCTTTCTATCGCCTCTAATCCTTCCATCTCTATTCAGGAGAATGATAAAAAAATTGAATTGAGAGATGAACAACTTTTCAGGAGGTCAGGAGCTCGTGAAGATGATGCGGTCGACCGGAATAAAGCTTCTCGACAACCGACCAAACACAACCACGCGATTACTTATATAAACTCGGTATCAGAGTTGGGAGACAAAGATCAAAAGTAAAGTACCTCAAATATTGAATAATCAAAGGAAAAGTAAAATGACACGGCCTTTTTGCTTATCTATAAAAAAAGTGAGCTTTTTAATAATCAATGTTTATCTCATAATGGATTTCATCGCATTCGAACATGAATGAATTTTGAAAGATTTTAAAAATTAAATTGGTTTACGGGAAAAGGGTTGAAAAAATATTAAGTTTTTCCCGAACTTTGGCTGGTCTAAATATGATATATTGAAGGAAAAGTGATTTCGAATGGAAAAAAGGAGTAATTGAGGAACAAGACAAAGAATATTTAAGCATGAAAGTTAAATTACAATAATCCATTTTATAAAATTAATACAACTTTATATTTATATATGAAAGAGGGGAGGGTGGAACTGGGGCTAATGCCCTTGGTACAACTGAAACCTAGAGGAGCTGCACAACAGCACATCAAATTCAAGTGAAAGAAAAAATTGGCGAACTCTTCGTGTCTTCTTTTTCCAAAATTTGAAATCTCTCAATATCATTTACAATGACGGGTGAAGGAGGACGTTAATCTTTACTTTTCCCGTTGTTGAGGTTTATAAGTTCTTTACTTATTAGGTGGCTTCGGGTGTGGGATATTTTTGTGTCTTTGACTAATGCCGTTACGAGGGTGTCGAAGTCATGTTCTGAGTAATATTTCCATTTGTAGATGGCGCGATCTATCCCGTCCACCATCCGTTAGTTCTGGAGGGTTATGCTATTTCTTTGCTTCTGTTGTTTCTTATATTTGTGTTATTCCCTCGTTCTCGGGTGTTTGCTGATCTTCTGTATTTACTTCCTCGTTCTGTTTGTTTGTTCGTGTGGTTACTGAGGCACTCCTCCTTAGTAGGTGGTCGCTTGATGGTCGGTTCTCCGGAAACCAGAGTTTCCTGGCCAGGGGCCGTTTTCCCTTAAGAGTGTGTTGAACTCTTGAGCGAAGCTGCCACATAAGGAAGAGCCTTGAATTCTATGTTAATCCCCCTGTCACTAAATCCACGACCACTCAGCTAATCCCCTTTGGGTCGGTGCCCTTCTTTGGTACAATCACCTCAAAATGACCGACGAAATCCGCTCCATAATTCTCCGTCTGTCTGATCCTCTCTGTCAGTCCCTCTCTGTCTTTCCCCATCTCTCTCTCTATTTTTTCTATCTGTTTGTATGTCTCTCTATTTCTCTGTTCGTCGTTAAGAATAACTTGTAATCTTTCTTTCTTCTTCTTTTTCTTCTTCTTCTTCTTCTCCTCCTCTCTTTCCCCGAAATTCCTCTGGATTTGAAGACAACAACGGCTCCTCCTCGACCGAGCGCCGCTGCCTCAATTATCTCCCATTATTTCAGATCCATTTTTCATCCCTCTCCAAATTCCTTTTCTTTTTCTTTTCCCGCGGGGGGTTACCTCACATTGACTATTACATCCGGCATTCGGAGCAGTACCACGCCCTTCCCATCCCAGTCCTCCCGGTGTTGAAACAACCTGCGCTTTACTCCTTCCAGACATCTTCCCTCTTTTTTCCCCAGCTTCTTTCTTGGCCGGTAACTAAGTTTGTAGGCTAGTCGCATTCCAACCTTGGTAGGATCCGGGAGCGAATGGATCAACCCCCACCCTCTTGTCTCCGGTTGAGGGGGTGGTTTTAACCCACTTCTACCATTTCCCCCGTGATGAGGTCCCTTCTCTAACCCTAAGCTAATCTCAACGATATCATGGGCCTCCCGTGCTGCAGCTCACATCTAGGGGAATGTGTTCCCTTCAAGCCCCAACAGGGAGAGTTTTCCCTCCTGGCCCGAATACCATCGGGATGCGAATCTTTGACCATATATCTTCCACACATTTTCCCTTCCTCCAACTTCTCCGCTTTCTCTACTGATCTTCCGTGGGAGATGTTAGGTTCCTGTAGTGGTAGGAGTGTGGTTCAAGGAGGTCTTGCTACAGAGGTTCTGTAGTCTCAGAGAGGTGTTTCGTCTAGGCCCAAGGCTCCTTTCCATGCCAAGAACGCCATGCGGAAGAGACCCGTCTCTCGGCTTCACTGGTTCGCTACCATAACACTCTAAAGATGGTCGTGTTACTTCTTGGTCCTGCCTCTTTCACTGGCTAATTTCAATCGAGGGTTTGTGGTAGTCTGATGGCTAGGATTTTGGCCTGTACCTCTATGTGCCTCTTAAGATGCAAAGGTTTTTTGTAGATTTTAACGTTTTCGGGGTCGTTGATTTTGTTGTTTTTGCAAGTACAAATGTATCGATTTGAGACTATTTAAAGGGTCATTTTTATAATTAAAATGGCAAGTATGTAATCGACCTAATGCAAGAGAATGGCAAGTATGTAATCGACCTAATGCAAGAGAATGGCAAGTATGTAATCGACCTAATGCAAGAGAATGGCAAGAAGGTAATCAACCAAATCTCCATAATCTTTTATGTCACCGATCCTTTTGTCCAGTCGCTCTAAATTTTCATTTGTCCAAAATTCCTTAACAAACTCGTTCGGCTTCCTGGTTCTTGCGTGTTCCGGACTTGTTCCTAAACCGGTTTTGCTTTTAAGTGGTAAATTCGCACCGTTTCTGACTGGTGCCTTTCCAGGGAGACCCAGAGCTGCAGCCTTAGTGTCTCTTATACCCACGCCATGGACCTTCTTCGTGGCGTGAGGTTAAGCACTTGGGGTGCTGATTAGTCTATCGCTTTGTTTGTTCGACGCTTGAATACCAATGCCTGGACGATGACACTTGCTCTGCGCCGTGCACAGTACATTATGTGCTTGGATTCCACGTGCCGGGCGTCTTCTTCAATTATCAACGACTCTCATTCCATCCGCGGGAAATCACGACGGTCCCTATACCGCCGAGAGGCCCCAATCTTACTCAAAGAGTTTAGGGAAAGGAACCTCCTTCGACAGCTCAGTGTATCTCTCGTGCCGATGGCGCTTCTATGTAGTTCTTCCCAGGCCGCCACCTTGGAGGGTGCCACCTCTAACTATTTGCGGCCGCGGCTCTTCTTACAAAGCTTCTACAGCACCGTGATTGTTGCCCTCAACCTTTTTGGACCACACTCTGTCACGCTTAAACCCTGCATCATTTTATCTTCTAAAACTCCTCGCTGTTTGATATCCAAATTTAACTATTTAGCTTCAAGCAAATTTGATAGACCACTACATTATATTTATCTAAATTATAATGGCATTCCTTGCAAACAAGGTTTCACCTCTTTTATTTGCCATATTATAAATGACCCCTATATTAAATGTGGTTCTACACATTATTATTAATTTTCTAAAATATATATGAATAAAATGATATAGATTCATTCATTACCATTTGATATTTATGCATCGTTTTTGTCGCATTGCGTCTTATGAAGAGCGTCTGAACAGATACCATCCCTTCTACATTAAATAAATTATCTACTGAGTGAAAAGGGAAATTATAGTTATTTTTAATGGTGAATAATTTGGTCAAAGAAATATTTAAGTTTCGACTCAATTAAAAACGGGGGTTTCCAGCTTCCCGTCACCGCAAAGCTCTTATGGACCCCGCACAGTGAAGGTTCTTTGTGGTTTTGAATGTTTTATGGCTGTAAAAATGTGCAACTTACTAAATGTTGGAGACTGGGAAAAGCCTAAGTAATTGACAATGGAGATTTACTTGTTGTTCCGATCCTTCTTCCTTCACAACCGCCTCGAAATCCTGGCCTCCCTTCTGGCTTATAATGCTTCAGTATTGCTCAATAGGTGGCGCTGGCCCTGCACTGAAACACAGTCAGTCTCTTACCACTCACCACCACTATTCCACGATGTAGCTTGCAAGCCTGCAACCACACGGTGGCATTGGAACGTGTTCTGTAAAGGTAATGAACAAGTTCGCAACTCGACTCAATTCCGTTTTTGTGAACCGTGGGCTATTGAAGTAAATTTGTATTCATAAAGTGATGTTGTTATAAGTGATATTATTAAACAAATAGTGAATAATTCTGATGATGTTACTTATTGAAAGTACGAAACCCCCAGATTATACTCTATTATGAAAAACAACAACCAAGTAACCCAGGGAAAGCCTATTAAACCGAGATCTTGGTAGAAAACGCAGCAGCGACAGCCCTGATTCTCGTGTATTAGTATTACCCGAGCCCCGGTAAAAGAGACCGCTTTAGAGCCTATTTTGTGATGTCACGAATGCTCAAATTATATGATGCGGTATTTTTAGACGGTTCCTTCTTCTAAAATTGGGGTCCAGATAGTTTTCATATGGGGGGTGATATGCTTTGGGAACACTCTCTAGACTTGTGCTATTATTAAAAGCGAAAGAAAGTGATCGTGGTTTCCGGAATTACTGACCTCCCTGAAATGAAGTATCGGTTTGTAGCTTTATTTTATTTTCGATTTTGCATTTGGTCTTTCCCTCTTTATTGAATTAATGCGCTATGACTCTATTGTATGCTCCTGTGAAGATGCTCCGCGTGACAGACTGTAATTTCTATTATAAAGGGTCCAACTCATGAATACAGAGGTGACGTCACTACCACACTTTTGTGATTGGCTGAAATATTTATTTATTAACTACACTGAACAACAAATTTCAGTGTCAAGAAAAGAAACCAAAGATCTCGTGTGAATTTATTATGAAGTTGAGTTTGCTAAATTCAAATTTGATCAAAATAAATCCCATCAGGTAACATTTTCTTGTAAATTGCCGATTTATTAATTATGCAATTGATACCGATTTCCACGATGCCATAAAACTATTTTGCTCCCAAATTCAGATTAAATGTGTCCATTGTAATTAATTCATGAATATATAATGGATCAGCATTTTGGTCATTATTATAAAATGTATTAACTTACATTTTAGTATTTACTTGTTCGTTTGTCAGACGTCTCAGGTGTGTCACGGTTCAGGTTCCAGCAGAAGTCAGCCAACATAGAATGGATCCATTTTCCCTCATACCTGTTTTCCATTCACGCTCTATTTTGACAGAGCCTCTCTCCATGTTCATCACTCTCATCTCCTGCATTCTCTGAGAGAAGGACATATGAAAATGAAGAAAGTGTATCTTCCGTGACATATTACATCAGAGATCTTGGTAGAACTTGATTAGTCTCTCCATTATAGGCTCTCGCTGGGTCCCTTGGTGCTTTCCCCGAAGTCCTTTGAATATATTTTTGAATGCATGCCAGGCCGATAGCTCAGTTTCATCTATTATCGCTTCAAAGTCCTCTTCAGCTATAAGTTCACGAATCTGAGAGCTTACGAACATGGCTTCTTTAATCTTGGCCTCACTTATTTTAGGGAAGATCGCTTTGAGGTCCCGGAAACATAGGTTGTTAAGTTGCAGCGCCTTGGTAAATTGCTTTATTAGGCTTAAATAAAGGCTCATGAATTAAATTATGGCATTGAGGCGCCATAGTTTTCCGAGGGGGATCATTTTGTCCGAACATAATGTTGTGATCAAGCCCTACTGCCCCACTTGCAAAGGGAGCACATAAACCTGGTGTATCAGTTTGTAGCTCATTAAGTAGGGCTCAACTTTCAAACCGTACAAATCAGCCACTCATGCTCCTTGTAACTTATGCGACCTAGAATAAAAGCAAGGTTCTCATATGTCTCTTAAAATTACTGAGTGAGCAACTGAAAATGAAGTCATGGTGTTCCTAATGTGTAACAGAACGGCTTTTATACTGTAAATGGAGGCATCTATGAATAAACCACACTCATTTAGTTCATAGGTCAGCTCAAGGGCATTGAATAGGCCTTTGATATCATTACAATAAGTCAAGTTATTTTCAAACTGGAAGAATTACTGTAGATCTGCAGAACGCTTCTTAAATACTGTAATTCGAGCATGTTCATCCAAGAGGTTCTATTGTTCCAGACGTGAGGAGAGAAGTTCACTCTGTTGCTTAGTAATTGTTAGATCACGAATTAGATCATTAAGTTCTGGTTGGATGAATGGTGTGGTTTTGTGTCAGTTTCGAGTTGTGCCACGTATGATGTATCTTGAGATTCTGAATCATCTGCTTTATTTGTGTAAGCGCTTAATAGTTCAGAGGGGGGCTGTGGTACAGAAGTAGCACTTGATTATCGAACTGGGTACATAACAGACTGAAGATACATTTGTGTTGCGGCGTGCAATGAAATAAAATAAATAAGACTAAAAATAGATATTACTGACTGTAATCATTTGCAGAAATAGTAGAAGTACAACATAGTATGTATTTTGATCTTTTTAATTGATACATCGCTTTGAAATATATTAAATACCAGGAAATAAAACAGAATGTGATAGAACGAGTTAATTTCAACTCCTATCCCATATTATTAAAAACCACGATGCTGCCCACGTGCATCTTCGATTCGAGGCTTGGAATCTTATCTCAGCTACCGGATGCCAATGTTTAAACAAGGAGGTTATCGTCCCCCCGTTCACCCTCATACGCCGACCTCGCCAGATCGAGTTAGGCTTATGAACAGATAAGGCATTGTTCGCCGGCCCGGCTGTGCGTTCCCTCCAAGCTTTCACTCCATTTTCCCCCACGCCAAGGAGATGTCCTGGCTATTTATATGGAAACTTTACCACTAAGATCAGATTGGAGATCCAGATTTTCGTCGCGAAACATCACCACGACCCTCTCTCCCTTTGTGCGCCAAGGGACCTCGACCTCGAGATTCACCATCACTTGTCCAGAAGGAGGACAATATTCCTTGAGTGCCAAAGGTTCGAGCCTTTCCGACGTCAAGTCCCCAAGACTTCCCCCCTGTTGTTCAAGGAGAACAGCATTAGAACAGCCATTGTTCGTTTTGAGCCCTTCGCCAAGAAACGGTTCTCATCCCCCCCCCCCCTGTTGTTCAAGGAGAACAGCATTAGAACAGCCATTGTTCGTTTTGAACCCTTCGCCAAGAAACGGTTCTCATCCCCCCCCCCCTGTTGTTCAAGGAGAACAACCTAGAACAGCCATTGTTCGTTTTGAGCCCTTCGCCAAGAAACGGTTCTCATCCCCCCCCTGTTGTTCAAGGAGAACAGCATTAGAACAGCCATTGTTCGTTTTGAGCCCTTCGCCAAGAAACGGTTCTCATCCCCCCCCCCCTGTTGTTCAAGGAGAACAACCTAGAACAGCCATTGTTCGTTTTGAGCCCTTCGCCAAGAAACGGTTCTCACCCCCCCTGTTGTTCAAAGGAGAACAACATAGAACAGCCATTGTTCTTGAGCCCGTAGACAAGAGACGGTTCTCATCCCCCCTTTGTTCAGAAGAGAACAACCTAGAACAGCCATTGTTCTTCCAGCCGTTCGTCGAGTAACGGTTCTCCTTTCCAAGACGCCTCGTCAGGATCCTTTTATCCCCCCCTTCGGCTGGAACTCGCCAGCGGACCGAATATTCCTTCAAGTACCTTCCACTGCACCCTAATGAAAAGTTACGTAAGCCAAACGTCACCTTTTGAGTATTGATCCCTTTTTGTCAATTCTATCCTGTGCTTTAAATTGTTTATCGAACCATCCCATCTCTTTAACTCTATATTTGTTTTACCTTTTTTAATCCCTTAAATCCTTGGATTAGCCCGAGTCTCCACGACCCTCTCCATTCTGTTTATGTCAATATTTTCCGTTTTTGTGTATTGTTTATAGTTATTATTAATAAAACTCTATTTTATTAATGATAGCAATATTATTATCCGTGAGCTCAGTTCCACTTCTTAAGCATTTTGAAGATACATAATATCGGCCGCCAGACAGTAAACGCACTCTAAAGATAATTAAGGAAGTTCCCTCAACGAATAGTGTTATATATAGTATCGTCGGGAGTCATTCTACGACATATATATATATATATATATATATATATATATATATACTATTTAATTTGGTATCAGGTGTGTAAGGTTTAACGCTATATCTTTGCAAACACTGGTCTCAGTCGAGTAAAGCATAGTGTTATTCGTTATAATAATAGAATATAGTAGTTCCCTTTTGTTTTAACGATTGCTATCCCCTTTTTTTTGAAACTTAAGAAGCTGGAGTAGCTCAAGGAACGGTTATAATAATTTGTTGTTTTTTTTTTGTGATTTTAGTCAGTGGTTATTTAGATTGAGAAACCAAGTACGAATAGGTCAGTGCCCATATTTAGGTAGGCTAATTCTATAGAGGCATAATTCTTGTTGCAAGGAATTTTAGTTGGTTGACTAGTGCGCCCCCAAGTGCAAAGATGACTCCGTTCGAAATCTTTAAAGCGCAAGGAGAGTCCTGTGGACTTTCCGGAAAAGAACTAACTGAGTACATTCTAGAGGAGCAAAGAAAAGAGGAAGAAAGAGAAATACAAAGAAAAAAGGAAGAAAGAGAAATACAACGAGAAGAAAGAGAAATACAACGAGAAGAAAGAGAAAGAGAGGAACGGATAAGATAAGCTGAGCTTCAGATTGAATTAGCTCGGATTAAAGCAGAAGTTCAAAGAAAAAAGGTAGAAGATTAAAAGAGAAAGAGAGGAACGGGAAAGAGTAATCCAACGAGAAGAACGAGAAGGAAAAATACAACGAGAAGAAAGAAGGAAGGATTCGCGCTCCTTCCCAGGAAAGCTGACAAAGTTTCCGAGCCCCGTAAAACCCCAAAACTTCTTTCCCCAAAACCAACAACGGGACTCCAAACCTCCCGTTAAGACTTCTCCTCCATCTCTCTTCCCGAAGCGACCAACCATATGCTTCACCTGTGGTGTAGAAAACCACATGAGCTGGAATTGCCCCCAAAATTCTAGGCTTAAAAGCGGACCAGCCCACCAAGTTCACCAGATTAGTGCAACCCCGGCTCCCCCGGTGGTGCAGACCCAAGCAGAAACTTCTCCCCCTCCGTCAGGCCACCAGGTAAATTTTGTTTTTGGTAAAAGTTCATCGGGAACTTTGAAATATGAGGAGGGCAGCGTGGACAGCTGTCGAGTATTGACTCTCGTCAGGGACACAGGATGTACGTGCTTCATCGTGTCCGACGAACTCCTCCCAGTGGCCTCTAACCACGAAAAATTTGTGGTGGTACATGACCAACTTGGGCGGGCGAACCGATTCCCCGTCGCTAGATGTTACCTGCAGTGTCAATATTATAATGGCTGGGCTGAAGTCATTGTAGCACCCATAAAATTCTGTTCCGTACTTATAGGACAGAGCCCCGAAGTAAGTTTCAACCCTGTGTTTCAGGCCGCCCTTCCTCAAGGCCGAGATAAGAAAGAAGCCCAGGAGCCCGTCCCCATCAGAACCCCGATACCGTCCGATTTCTCGGAGACCCCTAACCAGGACTTTAGGACGGCAAAAGAGGAATGTGAATCACTAACACCCTTAGGTGATAAGGCCCCAGACAAGGACACGGAGACTGTCCCTGGACCCCAAGAAATAAAGAACCCCCAACGCGCCCATGGAGATACCTTCGTAGAACTGGACGAAGCATCGGCGCTTGAAGAGGACTGCCCCGCGGAGTCCCTTAAGGTAATCCAGACAGTGTGCATCCAACCTGATGCCGATTACCCTCCTCCTTCCCTACCAGGCGAGTCTTTAGAACCCTCTGACCTGGATAGTGACGCGCAGCTGACACCACGTCCGAAGAGTCAGCTACAAGAACTAATTAAATGGAATCACCATTTACCCGCCCTATTAGCTCTTTTTGAGCGACTGCGTAAAAATGGCCTCAGCATTGGCCCCAGCAAATGCCATTTTGCTCACGAAACCATCAAATATTTGGGTTTCAAAATAGGACAAAGCAAGTTAGGTCCCCACGAGAACAAGATTAAGGCAATCGCCCACATGCCCCTCCCGATTACAAAGAAGCCATTAAGATCGTTCCTAGGATCAGCTTCTCCCTATCAGCGATTTGTTCCGAATTTCGCTGCAATTTTGGCCCCCCTATGCCCCCTTCAGGAAAAGAATTTCCCCGATCGTTTACGTTGGAATGATGTCGCTGTTTCCCATTTTAATCAGCTCAAAAGTAAGTTCATTTCTGCCCCCATTTTAAAGTTGCCCAACCCGGAAAAATCTTTTGTGGTTAAGACCGACGTGATCAACGAGGGCATTGGAGGTGTACTCCTTCAATACGTGGATGACAGAACGAGTCATCCAGTTGCATATGCTAGTCGTCAATTATTACCACGCGGAAAGAGATATGCCACTAGAGAAAAGATAGCTCTATCAATTATCTGGGTCATAGACAAATTCAAGCTGTACTTGATATGTAAAGAATTTCAAATAGGAACCGACCACCGTCCGTTAGCCTATATTAGGAATTTGAGACACTCAAACGGCCGCATCATGCGCTGGAGTTTACTCTTGCAAGAGTATCAGTTTAAAATAAATTGGATAAAAGGTTCCGATAACCAGGTCGCTGACGCCCTCAGTAGAAATGCGTTACCGAATAGCGTAGAATAATTGTATTCATAGGATTAGTATCTCCATGTAGGTATATACCGTCTTGTACGACTTAATTTAAGATTCTTTCGTAATATAATTAATTAATGTATATGTCTGAATTTTGTAACGCTCAATGTCTAATTTTTTTGTATGTCTATATATTTGTTCTTATTAATTTACGTATAAATTATTTTGTCCCGTATGTACTAAGTTTATATCATTTCATTGTTCCATGCCCTTTTTTTTTTCTTTGATTAAGTTGTATTAAAGGTTATTTTCCCCTGTAATCTAAAGATCAAAATAATCATATGTATTGAGGTAATACTAGTTAGGTGCAGGAAGGTACGGTTGGTATAAGAAAACGAGTTCCCCACAACGGAGCTCTATCGTTGTCCCTTCTCTCTTTTTTTTTTCGAAGTGACAACTTCCCCTGGAATGGAGGGGTGTGATAGAACGAGTTAATTTCAACTCCTATCCCATATTATTAAAAACCACGATGCTGCCCACGTGCATCTTCGATTCGAGGCTTGGAATCTTATCTCAGCTACCGGATGCCAATGTTTAAACAAGGAGGTTATCGTCCCCCCGTTCACCCCCATACGCCGACCTCGCCAGATCGAGTTAGGCTTATGAACAGATAAGGCATTGTTCGCCAGCCCGGCTGTGCGTTCCCTCCAAGCTTTCACTCCATTTTCCCCCACGCCAAGGAGATGTCCTGGCTATTTATATGGAAACTTTACCACTAAGATCAGATTGGAGATCCAGATTTTCGTCGCGAAACATCACCACGACCCTCTCTCCCTTTGTGCGCCAAGGGACCTCGACCTCGAGATTCACCATCACTTGTCCAGAAGGAGGACAATATTCCTTGAGTGCCAAAGGTTCGAGCCTTTCCGACGTCAAGTCCCCAAGGCTTCCCCCCCTGTTGTTCAAGGAGAACAGCATTAGAACAGCCATTGTTCGTTTTGAGCCCTTCGCCAAGAAACGGTTCTCACTCCCCCTGTTGTTCAAGGAGAACAGCATTAGAACAGCCATTGTTCGTTTTGAGCCCTTCGCCAAGAAACGGTTCTCATCCCCCCCTGTTGTTCAAGGAGAACAGCATTAGAACAGCCATTGTTCGTTTTGAGCCCTTCGCCAAGAAACGGTTCTCATCCCCCCCCCTGTTGTTCAAGGAGAACAGCATTAGAACAGCCATTGTTCGTTTTGAGCCCTTCGCCAAGAAACGGTTCTCATCCCCCCCCCCTGTTGTTCAAGGAGAACAACCTAGAACAGCCATTGTTCGTTTTGAGCCCTTCGCCAAGAAACGGTTCTCACCCCCCCTGTTGTTCAAAGGAGAACAACATAGAACAGCCATTGTTCTTGAGCCCGTAGACAAGAGACGGTTCTCATCCCCCCTTTGTTCAGAAGAGAACAACCTAGAACAGCCATTGTTCTTCCAGCCGTTCGTCGAGTAACGGTTCTCCTTTCCAAGACGCCTCGTCAGGATCCTTTTATCCCCCCCTTCGGCTGGAACTCGCCAGCGGACCGAATATTCCTTCAAGTACCTTCCACTGCACCCTAATGAAAAGTTACGTAAGCCAAACGTCACCTTTTGAGTATTGATCCCTTTTTGTCAATTCTATCCTGTGCTTTAAATTGTTTATCGAACCATCCCATCTCTTTAACTCTATATTTGTTTTACCTTTTTTAATCCCTTAAATCCTTGGATTAGCCCGAGTCTCCACGACCCTTTCCATTCTGTTTATGTCAATATTTTCCGTTTTTGTGTATTGTTTATAGTTATTATTAATAAAACTCTATTTTATTAATGATAGCAATATTATTATCCGTGAGCTCAGTTCCACTTCTTAAGCATTTTGAAGATACATAATATCGGCCGCCAGACAGTAAACGCACTCTAAAGATAATTAAGGAAGTTCCCTCAACGAATAGTGTTATATATAGTATCGTCGGGAGTCATTCTACGACATATATATATATACTATTTAATTTGGTATCAGGTGTGTAAGGTTTAACGCTATATCTTTGCAAACACTGGTCTCAGTCGAGTAAAGCATAGTGTTATTCGTTATAATAATAGAATATAGTAGTTCCCTTTTGTTTTAACGATTGCTATCCCCTTTTTTTTAAATTTAAGAAGCTGGAGTAGCTCAAGGAACGGTTATAATAATTTGTTGTTTTTTTTTGTGATTTTAGTCAGTGGTTATTTAGATTGAGAAACCAAGTACGAATAGGTCAGTGCCCATATTTAGGTAGGCTAATTCTATAGAGGCATAATTCTTGTTGCAAGGAATTTTAGTTGGTTGACTAGTGCGCCCCCAAGTTTTTGTGTATTGTTTATAGTTATTATTAATAAAACTATTTTATTAATGATAGCAATATTATTATCCGTGAGCTCAGTTCCACTTCTTAAGCATTTTGAAGATACATAATATCGGCCGCCAGACAGTAAACGCACTCTAAAGATAATTAAGGAAGTTCCCTCAACGAATAGTGTTATATATAGTATCGTCGGGAGTCATTCTACGACATATATATATATATATACTATTTAATTTGGTATCAGGTGTGTAAGGTTTAACGCTATATCTTTGCAAACACTGGTCTCAGTCGAGTAAAGCATAGTGTTATTCGTTATAATAATAGAATATAGTAGTTCCCTTTTGTTTTAACGATTGCTATCCCCTTTTTTTTAAATTTAAGAAGCTGGAGTAGCTCAAGGAACGGTTATAATAATTTGTTGTTTTTTTTTGTGATTTTAGTCAGTGGTTATTTAGATTGAGAAACCAAGTACGAATAGGTCAGTGCCCATATTTAGGTAGGCTAATTCTATAGAGGCATAATTCTTGTTGCAAGGAATTTTAGTTGGTTGACTAGTGCGCCCCCAAGTTTTTGTGTATTGTTTATAGTTATTATTAATAAAACTATTTTATTAATGATAGCAATATTATTATCCGTGAGCTCAGTTCCACTTCTTAAGCATTTTGAAGATACATAATATCGGCCGCCAGACAGTAAACGCACTCTAAAGATAATTAAGGAAGTTCCCTCAACGAATAGTGTTATATATAGTATCGTCGGGAGTCATTCTACGACATATATATATATATATACTATTTAATTTGGTATCAGGTGTGTAAGGTTTAACGCTATATCTTTGCAAACACTGGTCTCAGTCGAGTAAAGCATAGTGTTATTCGTTATAATAATAGAATATAGTAGTTCCCTTTTGTTTTAACGATTGCTATCCCCTTTTTTTTAAATTTAAGAAGCTGGAGTAGCTCAAGGAACGGTTATAATAATTTGTTGTTTTTTTTTGTGATTTTAGTCAGTGGTTATTTATATTGAGAAACCAAGTACGAATAGGTCAGTGCCCATATTTAGGTAGGCTAATTCTATAGAGGCATAATTCTTGTTGCAAGGAATTTTAGTTGGTTGACTAGTGCGCCCCCAAGTTTTTGTGTATTGTTTATAGTTATTATTAATAAAACTCTATTTTATTAATGATAGCAATATTATTATCCGTGAGCTCAGTTCCACTTCTTAAGCATTTTGAAGATACATAATATCGGCCGCCAGACAGTAAACGCACTCTAAAGATAATTAAGGAAGTTCCCTCAACGAATAGTGTTATATATAGTATCGTCGGGAGTCATTCTACGACATATATATATACTATTTAATTTGGTATCAGGTGTGTAAGGTTTAACGCTATATCTTTGCAAACACTGGTCTCAGTCGAGTAAAGCATAGTGTTATTCGTTATAATAATAGAATATAGTAGTTCCCTTTTGTTTTAACGATTGCTATCCCCTTTTTTTTAAATTTAAGAAGCTGGAGTAGCTCAAGGAACGGTTATAATAATTTGTTGTTTTTTTTTGTGATTTTAGTCAGTGGTTATTTAGATTGAGAAACCAAGTACGAATAGGTCAGTGCCCATATTTAGGTAGGCTAATTCTATAGAGGCATAATTCTTGTTGCAAGGAATTTTAGTTGGTTGACTAGTGCGCCCCCAAGTTTTTGTGTATTGTTTATAGTTATTATTAATAAAACTATTTTATTAATGATAGCAATATTATTATCCGTGAGCTCAGTTCCACTTCTTAAGCATTTTGAAGATACATAATATCGGCCGCCAGACAGTAAACGCACTCTAAAGATAATTAAGGAAGTCCCCTCAACGAATAGTGTTATATATAGTATCGTCGGGAGTCATTCTACGACATATATATATATATATATATATATATATACTATTTAATTTGGTATCAGGTGTGTAAGGTTTAACGCTATATCTTTGCAAACACTGGTCTCAGTCGAGTAAAGCATAGTGTTATTCGTTATAATAATAGAATATAGTAGTTCCCTTTTGTTTTAACGATTGCTATCCCCTTTTTTTTAAATTTAAGAAGCTGGAGTAGCTCAAGGAACGGTTATAATAATTTGTTGTTTTTTTTTGTGATTTTAGTCAGTGGTTATTTATATTGAGAAACCAAGTACGAATAGGTCAGTGCCCATATTTAGGTAGGCTAATTCTATAGAGGCATAATTCTTGTTGCAAGGAATTTTAGTTGGTTGACTAGTGCGCCCCCAAGTTTTTGTGTATTGTTTATAGTTATTATTAATAAAACTCTATTTTATTAATGATAGCAATATTATTATCCGTGAGCTCAGTTCCACTTCTTAAGCATTTTGAAGATACATAATATCGGCCGCCAGACAGTAAACGCACTCTAAAGATAATTAAGGAAGTTCCCTCAACGAATAGTGTTATATATAGTATCGTCGGGAGTCATTCTACGACATATATATATATACTATTTAATTTGGTATCAGGTGTGTAAGGTTTAACGCTATATCTTTGCAAACACTGGTCTCAGTCGAGTAAAGCATAGTGTTATTCGTTATAATAATAGAATATAGTAGTTCCCTTTTGTTTTAACGATTGCTATCCCCCTTTTTTTTTGAAACTTAAGAAGCTGGAGTAGCTCAAGGAACGGTTATAATAATTTGTTGTTTTTTTTTTTATTTTAGTCAGTGGTTATTTAGATTGAGAAACCAAGTACGAATAGGTCAGTGCCCATATTTAGGTAGGCTAATTCTATAGAGGCATAATTCTTGTTGCAAGGAATTTTAGTTGGTTGACTAGTGCGCCCCCAAGTTTTTGTGTATTGTTTATAGTTATTATTAATAAAACTCTATTTTATTAATTATAGCAATATTATTATCCGTGAGCTCAGTTCCACTTCTTAAGCATTTTGAAGATACATAATATCGGCCGCCAGACAGTAAACGCACTCTAAAGATAATTAAGGAAGTTCCCTCAACGAATAGTGTTATATATAGTATTGTCGGGAGTCATTCTACGACACAGAATAAATACCCACCTTTAATATCTGTTAAGCAGAAGTAGTAATCCGTTGAATGGTCCTTTAGCTCCCTCCAGACCATTGGTGCGCCAAACATGAGGCCAGGTCATTTGGTTTTCACCTAGGCAGAAAGGGAACTTGTACACCTGACAAAACATATATGAGGTGCCCAGCGTTTGTTCTGGTCACTCACTTTACATCCAAGTTAGAGTTCATAAAGTTTGTTCATATGTTTAGTCAACTGTCTCCTCTATTGGCTTAGTGAAACTGATCTACATTTATAACAGAAACTGTGTGGGGAATTTTTGCATTCTCTAGACATTTTAGGTCAGTCTCCTCTAGAGAAAAAACACTGTAGTATGTAAAAAATAATATAAATCGTAAGGGCAAAAAAAATTGTAAATAAAAAATAAAAATAGGAAGCATTTATAGTAAGTTAGAAAGTTATCGAGCGTTATGTAAGTTATTTCGGATTTGGACCAATATAGTTAAAAAAATATTGAGTATACTTTCGTATATTTCCTAAGTTAGGTTGAGACATACGTTAGAAACACCTCATTAAAATGTTAAAAAATCCTTTATAACTTTTAAAGTTGTCAGTTTCGGCGCACACGTGTTTGCATTCAATCCTTACGGAACCATCAATGTATTTAACGTAATTAAGATGGTAATTTTCTAGAAACTGCAGGGTCGCAGGAAGAGTCTGATGATATATTCGTGATTTACGCAAAAAATACCCCTAGAAAAGGTTATTCTCCTTTCCGGTTATTTTATTGTTGTACAGTGCTAATTCTGGCACAATAACGGAAAACAAATGGAATCCAACACCAAAAGAACAAGTAAATTTGGCTATCAAAAACGGCAATAATAGAGCCTTTGCGGAACAACGAACACAAAGAACGAAAAAAGCACAAAAAAAACGGTAGAGCATGATAGAGAAAATTGATGCGGTTGTCCCAATTCTAGTCTTGATCCCGACATGAATTAGATTTGTAACAATATATTTTCCCAAAAGCAAAGATTTTCAGGAAAGAGAAAATTATAAACATGAAATATCAGTATAAATAGAATCTACAAATATTCTGTGCTTAACCCGTATTGTCGCTCTTAGTATGGCGATTGTTGAGGAGCCTGGTTTTTAGTACTAGTATATTTTTTTCCCTAATAATAATAATAATATTTTATTATCTCTTAGGTTAAGTTTAAGATTTGTTAGTCGATTTCGATCATTTTTTTGGTTTGTTTTCTTTTGCTAAAACAATGTTATGGTGTTCTTTTAATGGGAAAGGATATGATAATGAATATATTCAGAGCCTTGTTTGAATTAAATGTTCTTTTGGGGTTGGAAGTATAGTATTTGGTTAATAATGGATTTATTTGGGGTTAATAAATCAGCCTAAATAGCGTTTCGAAAGCCATTACCATAAATTTGTTTGATGAAAGTAGTCTGCTAATGTTCAGGCCTACGACTAAAGCGGAATAAATTTTGAAATAATGAACTAAGTTTTAAGAAAAACAATTAAACAAATATAAATATATTCATAGAATCAACGAATGCACAATGAGATAAAGTGGATTAGGTATACAATGTAAGATATGGTAAAATATGATTTAAAGTAACAAGATGTAATTTAAGATGTGAAGTGAAATAAAGAATGAAATAAATATGAAATAAAAGATGACTACGATGGACAGTAAATTGAGGTCTGCAATACGAGAAGTAAATAGAATTAGGACATACTCTCGTATGGCAGTTTCAGAGAATTGTGAGAGGATGTGGAATTAAACTAAGTATAATTTGCTTGGAGGTAAATGACTAATTGTAGAAGGAATGATTACCGACCTTATGCGGAGAATGGCGAGAGTCGAATGGGCTATAGTCGTGTTCAATTTGGTTGAGCTAAAAGCGTGTGTTTGTTTTGTTTGTGTGTACGCGATATTTTTAAGAGATGTTTGAAACAGTAGTACGTTAAATGAATTCAGTTTTTCGTCACAAGATATTTGAATTATTGAAGGTTACATAACATAATTGAATAGTAAAAAGTTATGGATAAATTAATTGAATGATTGAATTGACAAGTTAAGTAAAATAAATGAATGAATGAATTAATTAATTACTAAATTGTACATAAATTTGCATGAATGATTTAATTTATAAAAGTTAAGTAAAAAGAATTAAATTATATGAATTTTATACATAATAAATGATATATATATATATATATATATATATATATATATATATATATATATATATATATATATATATATATGTGTGTGTGTGTGTCGTAGAAAAGGCTCCCGGCGATATACTAAATATCTATTCTTTGTGGGGATTATTCTATATTCGAGTGCGGGGATTTAATCAGATGACCGAGAATTATTCTACGTTAATAAATAGGCCTGGAGAGGGCTTATTTATATTCAATATACTTAAGAAGTGGAACGGAGTCCAAGGATAAATAATATTGCAAGCATTATAAAATAGAATTTTATTAATTAACTAACAAAAATAACACATGGAAAATATTTACATGAAATGAAAAGGTCATAGGATAAATTTGACTAAGCGGTAGATTAAGATTTGGAGGGATTTAAATGACAAAACAAACAAGAAGGGAAAGGGTCGGCTAAATCCGTGTTAAAGCACGGAGTTATGTTGGAACAGAGTTAAATAATTTAAATGCAATTCGTAGCTTACGTATTTATAAGGTCGTCGTGCAGATGAAGGCGATTTGAAGGAATGGCTTCGGTCCGACTGGCGATTTCCTCCCCAGGAGGAGGGGTTTTTAGGGGGGGTTGTCCTTAACGAGGGGGGAAGGACAGACTTCGAGGAGTATGAGCGAAGTGGGGCTCGCAAGTACGAGTAATCCTTGAGACAGGATATCGGAGATGTTCTGGATGAACAATTGAGGTTATTGAGGGTAACCAAGCGTTCTCTTAGAGAACGTTAAAAAGGGGTGAATTAAATTACCACTGACGTGATATCAAGAGAGCGAGAACCGTTTCTTGTCGAAAGGGCTCGAAGAACAATCACTGTTCTAAAGTTGTTCTCTTCTGAACAATTGACTTGGCGTCTCGAGGGGCAACAACCTTGGCACTCAAGGATATTGTCCTCTTCTGGAGAATAAGGGGGTTCTCGAGGTAGAGAGTTCCTAGTTGCACAAGGAAGACCGGATTGGCGTGATGCCTGACGAAGATAATCGGGATCTGGTTTAAATGCAAAATTCTATCGCATAAATAGCAGAGCTAGCCCCTCGGGGTATGGGGCAATAGGAGACTTCCATGGAATGTCCCGCTAGCGATTCGAACACTCTTATCTTCCCATAAGCCTAACTCAATATGGCCAGATCAACGCCTGCAGGCAAACGGGGGATTGAACCTCCTTGATTAGACTTGGCAGAAAATAATTTCCAAATCATATCTGGGACCCTCTATTGCAATGCCCTCTGGGCATTCCTATAATAAAATCCTCCTGGGAAACATATATATATATATATATATATATATATATATATATATATATATATATATATATATATATATATATATATATATATATATATATATATATAATATATATATATATAATATATATATATATATATATATATATATATATATATATATATATATATATATATATATATATATATATATATATATATGTTTATTATGCATATTTAAAAAACTCATGGGATTATTATTTAATTTAGGTTTTTTTGTTGTTTTTTTAAGATATTACATCAATTTCTAATAGATTTTCACTAATTTGATTTCTGTTTTTAGTTGTTCTTCTAAAAATAATTTTTGCTATTTAGAATTCGCTGATGATGGTCATCGTCAATGACCGAAACGTCCGGAAAATTAAATGTTCAAAACCATCGCATATGTCTTCATTTTCCTGCTACGAATAAGGTTCCCAAGGAACGACTCCATCACTAATATATATATATATATATATATATATATATATATATATATATATATATATATATATATATATATATATATATATATATATATATATATATATATATATATAACAGTGATACATAAACAGACACGCAGTACACCCAACTTAAACCAACCTAGCTACATCAATACTATTGAACGATTCAGTATTTGCGAATGAAAATCCCGCAAAACACAAACCTTAATTAATTTTAGTACCATCGGAAAGAATGCAAAAATGCGCTTAAGACGATAGGTTTGAGAGTTGAATCTTGGTAGAAGAAGCCCCACCAAAAAGGAATTTGCTTAGAATTAAATGAAAAAATTTGGCCTGCAGCCAAATATAGTTTTTCCTCTTTTGTGAAAATCAGGATATAAATGAAAAATATATAAAATCCGATATTTTATCTTGCTTACTCTACCTAATTTCTTTGTTCTAAGCCTCGAATTAGGGTTTCGTTGTGCACTTTTATTTACATACAAACAATAATTACTTCTCCTTCATTTTAGAAGAAATACGAATTTTATAGGGACAAACGACATGGCCAAGCCATGTGTGCTCATCATCGCGCATTAGTATTAAATAAACTAGCAAAGTTATTTAATTAAAAAAAGTAAATAACATTGCTAGGTTATTTGATTGGTTGGGGACAATGAGTTAGTTAAGATCAGTTAGAGTAAATATGTTTAATTTTAAACGAATGAGGTCATAATTTATGTGTGGGTATACGTCTATTTTAACGAAAAAATCAATATTTTAACGTAGCTCAATCTATTTTCATAGGGTTTTCTGTTACGCGAAGATAGATTTAATTAGTTAGAATAGGGGAATATGCTCTGTTGCAGAATTAAAGCTCTTTGGGGTTTGTTTTAGTTGCATTTTTACCCTCAAACAATGGATATTACTTTTTTAAATCAAATAACCGATTGGAACATTATTCTAACGCAGCCCGAGGTATTTTTATGGTGTTTTCGACTACATGCAACCATATTTTTACAGAAAACATAACGAAACCTAACCTAACTTAAAAACCTACAAACATAACCTAACCTTTTGGTGATCGGATTATGTAATAGGTTGGCTACTGGCACCAAATTACAGGAAGCTCCACAAAATGGACTCGCGTTGGTCTCATTAAACCCTAAGGCACGGGAAATACAAAAAGGGCGAACGCGAGAAGAGGATTAAAGGTCAGATACCTAAGTCAACAAGTGGAAACGAATAATTCGCGTCTCGAGATAAAATTATCAGAAGACGGGAGTCTACGAATTAGCTGGGCAAATACATGACTTTGATCAAAGGAAATTGTAACAGGGATGTGTGACAAGCAATAGAGATAAAACTATTGGGATATGTAAGTAAATCAGACATATGTAGCTGTTAGGTAGCTCCGCCTTAGGGGTGGAAACTTAGGAGCTCGATGATGGAGACTCTTCCTTCGGACGAGTCTAGGCCATGCCCCTTAGAAGACAAAACTATATATATATATATATATATATATATATATATATATATATATATATATATATGCGAGCAATTAGAAGATTAAGCATCATAATTGTTATTAAGTCATTGTCATTAAGAATTCCGATAGTAACGTTTGTAACCCCATTTAATCCACCTAAGGTTTGCCTCTCTAGAATTCAATAATTTGCGTTGAATAAGAAAACCTGCCTCGCAAAGTACTTTTTGACGTGCCGCTTATCTCTTCAATAGGCCCTTGTTAGAATTAGAGTATATTTTTGCTACTTCCTTTCTTAAAGTCCATCTTTACCTCGATTACCCGTAACCCTTCGGTAAGCCCAGCCAACAATAAGAATACCCTTGAAGAATTATCTTTGGAGTCAGATAATTCCCCATTCATATAAACTCATAACCAAGCGGCCTTAAACTGGTGCAATTGGTAACTCACCGCTATAAACTGGTTACTGCACAGTAATTCGGTAATATATACTCCCTTAACCTAAACACACTAACCATTAACGTTTCTGAGCTCCAAAAATATCCTAACCTAAGCTAACAAAATGAATATGCAACGTTTTTATGACGAAGATTATCTAACCTAACCTAACCTAGCATAAACCAACATAACTTACTCTTCCTGCGGTCTTCAGTTGTTGGTTTTTTTTTGGGGGGGGGTCGTATTGGTTGGGGGTGTTCCCCCAAAAACCATTCTCTCAAAACCCCAAGAAATTCCTTTTTGTCTCAAAAGAAACTGTACAGCGTCAAAATATCACCATGTATAATTATTCTAGGACTTAATACAAGGCCTAGAAGAGAAGTGATACGTGGCAAAAGAAAAATTACCTGCAAAGCTTCTTACGAGCTTCATCAAGGAGGAAACACTTCTAAGAATTAGTTTGCACCTCCCAGAGTCAGAATTAAGAGCGAAAACCTCGGCGAAATCGTTTAATAGCAAGAAAACTGGAAAATATTACCTGAAAAAATGCTGAATAAATTGTATTTTTAGTTTTTGTTTTTTGAGGTGTTTCCTTCCTCCCTATTTCCCCTCTGCCCCCATATTTCCCCCCTGCTCCCCCCCCCAAAATGTGAAGCTTCAAGTAACCACTGTATTAAGCGTAGACAAAACTTGAGTTTAATTCCCTACAATGATCTGAGGCGTTTTTTGAGAAGATGATAAATGGTTATTGCATTGATGGTTTCCCATTTTTCAAATCACTTACAAGTGCCTTTGAATGGCTAAATGAGGCTTCTGCCACTAAATGGCGCTACCCAGAGCCAAATCCGATGGGAGATTTGAAATCTCCAGGGTGAATAACCATATGTCCCATGGTCATATGGGTCATTTCATGGTTATAAATGGGTACAATTGAACTTTACTCCTTTTGAAAAAAAAGCGACGCCTAGACCTGGCATTTCGCCGCAAGTAAATACAAGGCCTAGGAAATTAAGTTTACGCGGCAAAAACAAAAGTAAAATGGCCATAACAAATTAAGCACCCTCCTAGCAAGGAAAAAACTATGGGGGGGCCATGTCTTTCTTCTTTATATTATTCTTATCTCATATTGCTTTCCACTTGATTTTTATTTTTTCTACATTTGCAGGTTGTCTTGCTCTTTCTTTTGAGTTGGCCCTTCAAACGTTTTTCTTCCGTTTTCGTTTTGCTTCTAGTTTCTTGTTGAGTTCGTCCTTCAAACATCTTCGTTTTCTTTTTTGAGATATTTTCATAAAATTAATTTGGACTTGCTGAGATTCGAACGAGGTACCTCTTGATTCTGTTTCCGATGTTCATGCCACACGACTGGCTAAGTCCGTTCTTTTGTTGGTAAGTTTTTCGGCCATTTATATTATCGAGTTGGAAAGAATTTCTCTCATACATTTCTCACCCTTACACAGGTCCCTTTCTAGAAAGCAGAGCGAATTTGAGGATTGGGGAGAGTCTAGTCTTGGATATCTTAATCGAGGAGTAGTTAGCTCTCCCTCCTCGGCCTCCAAGCCTGCAACATTTAGTGGAGCGGATTTCTTAGGGATTAAGGAAAGCGAACGAAGTCTTTGTAAATTCTTAATCAATGATAATGGCTTCTCCTTCCCCGTTTCTCCAAAGTTCACCGCAGCACTTTTTCTTGTTAGTCGATCACTTGTTATTGTTCGGTCGTAGAGGGTCACCAGTTATAGGCGGGGGGGGGGGAGGGCATATCTTTCTTCTTTATAGTTCTTGACTCATATTGCTTTCCTTTTGATTTTTGTTTTTACTTCATTTTATTGAATTTTCTTCTTATTCTTGTGTTTTTCCTGTTTATTTGAGTTGGCCCTCTTCAAACGGTTTCTTCCTGTTCTTGTTGGCTTTGGTATTCTTCTTGCTGCTTGTTGAGTTAGTCCTTCAAATGTTTCTTCCGTTTTCCTTGGCTTCCGATCTTCCGGCTTAGGATCGTTAGTTGAAGAAGTAGATAATAGTGATATTTGCATATCCGATATAACAGTTAATGAAGAGGAAATTCTTAAATATATTAACCTGATGAAAAAGTCGAAATCACCCGGGCCCGATGGCGTTTACCCCACTCATTTAAAGGAACTTGAGAATGAGCTTGCGAAGCCGTTGCATGCAATTTTCAATCGCTCATTAGAAGTTGGCGTAGTCCCTTTAGACTTCAAGCGTGCAAACGTTACACCAATATTTAAGAATGGGAATAGATACGAAGCAACGAATTTGCGTCCTATTAGTCTAACTTAGGTAGTTGGAAAGCTTTTAGAATCGGTAATTAGAGATCGAATAGTGAGCCACCTCGAGCTAAATAATCTGATTCCCAACATGGGTTTAGGCGGGCGAGATCGTGCTTGACAAATTTGCTGGAATTCTTTCATAAAATGATTTGCGTTTACGACGAAAGCAAAGCTGTAGATGTAATCTATCTAGACTTTAAAAAGGCGTTTGACACCGTTCCGCACGAGAGATTATTAATGAAAGTTAAAGCAATCGGTGTGAAGGGTAAGATATTAAATTGGATTAGAAATTGGCTGAAGGATCGTTCGCAGCGAGTAGTTATGAATGGTGAATGTTCTGATTGGGTCAACGTCAGTGGTGGAGTGCCACAAGGCTCCGTTCTTGGCCCATTATTGTTTCTAATATATATAAACGATTTGGATAATGGCGTATTTAGTACGATTTCTAAATTTGCTGACGACACGAAGCTGGGCAACCGTGCCTATGTAAGATCGGATGTAGAAAAATTACAAAAGGACCTAAACTTGATTGTCAGATGGGCGGATAAGTGGCAAATGCAGTTTAATTTAAGTAAATGCAAAGTGATGCATTTGGGTTGCCATAATTTGAGGGTAGAGTATACCATGAAAGGCCAGGTCCTTGACGTGGTTAAATTGGAAACAGACCTGGGAGTTTTAGTCTCGGATGACTTCAAAGTCACGAAACAATGCGCGGATGCATGTAAAAAAGCAAATCGTGTGCTGGCTTATATCGCTCGTAATTTCACGTTCAAATCCAAAGATGTAATTTTACCGTTATATAAATCACTTGTGCGTCCACTGCTCGAATATACGGTTCAGTTTTGGGCTCCATACTTAAACAAAGATATCGCGCAATTAGAAAGAGTGCAGCGTAGGGCTACAAAATTAATTCCCGAGCTGAGAAACAGGCCGTACGAGGAAAGACTCAGGGCATTAGATTTGCCATCTCTCGAAGGCAGAAGATTACATGGCCAGCTAATAGAAGTATTTAAAATATTGAAAGGATATTCAAACGTTGATTATAGGAATTTGTTCGAATTGGATCATAGGGAAAACACTCGCCAACACGGATTAAAATTAGTGAACAAGCGATTTAACACTAGTATAGCCCAAAACTATTTTACGTTTAAAATTACTCAAATTTGGAATAGGCTACCCACCCACGTAGTAGATAGTACGTCGGTAAATATGTTTAAAAACCGTCTCGACGCACACTTAAATAGTATAAATATAACGTAGTCTGAGCACAGTAAATAAAAACGTCTTTGCAAAAGGAGTTTGGAGCGGAGGAACAACGAGAGTGAAAATGATGCCAGCGATTTCTCTTGCATGTGTAGTTTAGATATCCATTTTCTTTTCCGCCTATCCTATAAATAGTCTTACTATCCTAAAATTAGATTTTCACCACTAGCAGTCGATGGCTGCGGAAGTTGAGAAGAAAAACTTTCTATCACCCCCCCACCCTTAGGTTGAAGTAGTTAATATGCATGCCAATGTACACATGTAGATAAGTGTGTACAGTAGATTATATATAAAAATAAAAAAAAATAAAATAAAATAATAAAATATATATATATATATATATATATATATATATATATATATATATATATATATATATATATATATATATATATATATATATATATATATATATATATATATATATATATATATATAGCATGTTAGAGATACACTCGTAGATAAGTGTGTATCGTAGTTATGGATTTAGTGTAGCGGACTAGCCTCGAGCGGACCTAAGGGTCTTTGCTGGTCCTGGATTATGTAGTTCTTGAGTTGGTCCTTTAAACGTCTTCGTTTTCTTCTTTGAACGATTTCATAAAACTTATTTGGACTCCGTGAGATTCGAACGAGGTACCTCTTGATTCCGTTTCCGAAACGCTAGCCACACGACTGGTTAAGTCCGTTCTTTGGTTAGTAAGTTTTTCCGGCCATTTATATTATCGAATTGGAAGGAATTTCTCTCATACATTTCGCACCCCTACACAGGTCCCTTTCTAGAAAGCGGAGCGAATTTGAGGATTGGGGAGAGTCTAGTCTTGGATATCTTAATCGAGGAGTAGTTAGCTCCCTCCTCGGCCTCCAGTCTGCGGCTTTAGTGGATCGAATGTGAGGGATTGAGGAGAGCGAACGTCTTTTTATTTGTTAATCAATGAGCAATGGCTTCTCCTTCTCCGGCTCTCTAAAGTTGACCGCAGCACTATTTTAATTCTTTTTGTAGGACACTTGCAGAGTAACGAAGCTCAGCAAATTGTTCGGCTTCATAGGGTCACCAGTTATGGGGAGGGGGGGGGGACGCTTCTTTATTATAATTTATTATTTATTCGGGTTCATCTTGATTTTTCTTTTCTTTCAAATTGCCTGTCTTGCTTTCCTCTAGATTTTTCTTTTCTGCAGGTTATCTTGCTGTTTCGTTTGAGTTGGCCCTTCAAACGTTTTTCTTCCGTTTTCTTTTTGCTTCTCGCTGTCTTGTTTGTAATTAATGAGTAACGGCTTCTCATTCCCCGGCTCTCCGAAGTTCAACAGAGCACTTTTCTTGTTAGTCGATCATTTGTTATTGTTCGGTCATAGAGGGTCACCAGTTATGGGCGGGGGGATGGGGAATTTATTTATTTATTATTGATGTTTCTGGAGGGTATATCTCAAATGGCGAAAGGTCTGACCGGGGCGGATCTTTTCGTCACGGAAACGGGCACGATAGAAGTCTTGGATCATATTCACGTCAGCTAAGAGTTCAGACTTGAGGGTAGAGTAGTCCACAGTGGACTACTCTACCGACATTAACTCCAATTGATCAAAGTTTAATTCCAGCCATGCTGCCTTATTCTCTCTCGTTATTTTGCTCTTTTCTCTTCAGCTTCTCAGTTCTTTTAGTTCTTTTTCCTGCGTTCTTGTGCCGTCGCTCTTCTTATTCATTTATCTTCTTCCTGAATATAAGTTAATAATTCTCGCCAACGACTCTCATTTTCTCTTGAAATGGTTAAACGAAGAAGATATCTTGTTGGCTTACTTGGGGGAACGTAACACGCGAACTTCAATAATGAGACGGAACTACTAAAACTCAAAAGAGGATGTAAATCAACTAAACTGATTTACTATGTAATAAACCTCACACAATTGACACCAGTTTTTATAATATAAAGTAATATATATATATATATATATATATATATATATATATATATATATATATATATCGTGGTACAACCATTCCATCCCATAGACTACTCCTATATTATCTTTGGGGGGGGGGGACTTAATCACCCACTACAACGCGAACCGTTGAAGGACTGTTCGCAGGGATTTACGACCGACTAGGAAGTCACACTTGAGGCGTTGGGTTTCAAATCCTTAATAATCAAACAGAGTGCATAAATGGTTGGCGAGATTTACTTGAATAGGCCGAGAGTATCGTTCATGGTTAGTTAAAGATGAAACAACAAAAATATATAATTTTATTTACACAGATCAAAATAAGAATAATAATAGGTAAAGGAGAATTACTTAAATTTAAAGTCTCTTGATAATTATCATGAGAAGGGATCTCAAATGGAATTAAATGATTAATGTAGCTAAGCTCAGATCAAAAGGGGCAACTTGACAATACTAATAATGGAGGGGGTTTCAGTCTTACGGGTCAATGACTTCGAGGAAGGTCTTTCTTGCGATGAGGCGAGTGGGTAACGATCCGATGAGGCAAGTGGGGCACGGTCCGATGAGGCAAGATCCAAATGAGGTAGGTGGGTGCACGATCAGAACCAACCTTCCAATGAAGAGAGCCAAACTTCAAAGATGATGTTCAACGGGAAATGTTGGATTACTCGTAATTCCACTGGAAGAGAAAACTTCTTTTTCCTTAAAGGTAATCGATGGAGATTTTCTTCGGTTCGATTAAACGAAGGGAGACTTGCGCAAATTCAAAGGCTTGCCAATCAGAGAAGCTACCAATTAACTTGGGTAGAATCACGTCTGAAAAAGTCCGCTGTCTGACGAACGCTCACGGGACGGGACGATAAGAACGGTCTTTAGGTGTGGGCTGGACTCTTCGAACTACAGAATAGTCCAATTCCTGATGGAAAAGGGGGAGTTTGGAGAAAAGTCACAAGCTCCAGACATCTTGATCCGGAGGCGCAGTCGACTCATTATTTAGCAGCAAGGAGAGAGAGAGTGCGGTTCTTTCACACCTCGTCACCCGAAGGACGAGGCTTGGGACAAGTTCGCAGGATTAGGAAATATTTACCAACGTGCTCAGGAGTTGAACATTCGAGAATGTCCGAACAGGAATGACGTCGTCCATGGCGGGATACCAAGAGCACGTGGTCTCCGATAACTGAGGGAGGGGGGCAGGGGAATAAGAGTTTGTTCTTTTAGACCCACATAGTGTCCTGTTTAATCAACTCTGCGACTTTTTTCAAAACCTCTTTAGCAAAGATATTCCCTCGTCCCCCCGTCCCGAGAATGCGACCAACACCAAAAAGTCAAATAAAATGGAGTTGAGCAGCATCCTTCTGTTTGCGAGCTGTCTCACACCCAGCTGACCAATACGCAAGTGCTCAACGATTTTACTACGGTTCAATAGTTCAGGCGGCGCTTGTGACGCAGTGAGACATTTTGCTTCTCTTTGAGGTTTATTTATCAACAGTGTGGGTTCTTAAATGTGACAAAAGATTGTTTTTTGTCTGATCCCGATAAGGGCAAAGACTGCATTTGAAAGGATGCTCGTCTGTGTGAGTATATGAATGGCTTTTAAGATTACTTTTCGTTCTAGCCTGATACGGGCAAAGGCTGCATTTGAACGGCTTCTCGCCAGTGTGAGTATATGAATGACTTTTAAGCTGACCTTTCCTTGTAGCCTGATAAGGGCAAAGGCTGCATTTGAACGGCTTCTCGCCAGTGTGAGTAATGGAATGTTGTTTAATATCATCTTTTCTTACAGCCTGATAAGGGCATAGGCCGCATTTGAATGGCTTCTCGGCAGTGTGATTATATGAATGGTCTTTAAGATGACGTTTCGTTGTAGCCTGATAAGGGCAAAGGCTGCATTTGAACGGCTTGTCGCCAGTGTGAGTATATGAATAACTTTTAAGCTGACCTTTCCTTGTAGCCTGATAAGGGCAAAGTCTGCACTTGAAAGGCTTCTCACCTGTATGAGTAAGTGCGTGTCTTTTAACGTGCATTTGTGTTGCAGCCTGATAAGGGCAAAGGCTGCAATTGAAAGACTTCTCGCCAGTGTGAGTATATGAATGACTTTTAAGATTACTTTTCGTTGTAGCCTGATAAGGGCAAAGTCTGCATTTGAACGGCTTCTCGCCAGTGTGAGTATATAAATGGCTTTTAAGATGATGTTTCGTTGCAGCCTGATAAGGGCAAAGGCTACATTTGAACGGCTTCTCGCCAGTGTGAGTATATGAATGGCTTTTAAGCTGACTTTTCGTTGTAGCCTGATAAGAGCAAAGGCTGCATTTGAACGGCTTCTCGATAATATGAGTATATGAATGTCTTTTAAGATTATCTTTCGTTGTAGCCTGATAAGAGCAAAGGCTGCATTTGAACGGCTTCTCGATAATATGACTATATGAATGTCTTTTAAGATGATCTTTCGTTGCAGCCTTATATGGGCAAATGATGCATTTAAAAGGATTCTCACCAGTGTGAATATAGGAATGTTTCTTAATATTTCCTTTTCTGGCAGCCCGATAGGGGCAAAGCTCGCATTTAAAACGCTTCTCGCCAGTATGAATATATGAATGACTGTTAAGCTGACCTTTCGTTGGGGCCTGATATGGGCAAAGGCTGCATTTGAAAGGCTTCTCACCAGTGTGGATTCTTAAATGTATGCTTAAAAATCCCCTCTGTGTAGTCTTATAAGCACAGGAGCAGCATTTATAGATTTTCTTATTCATTCTTGAATGATGCAGCGAATGTGCATTTGTGGGTACCGACTGGGAAGGTATGGAGTTGTTTTCGGCGAATTTTCCTGGGCTTTCAGATCTTGAATATACACCAGTAGTCCAATTTGGGTCATAATCAAGGGCTCGAGGTGGCGATTGTATTATACCACTAAATTGTGGAATAACCTTAAGGCTACTGAACGAACGCAATTTCATCTCCTGAAAAAGAAAGAATTAGTTATTGTAAAATCGATCGTTCACAATCTCTAGTTAGAACAAAAGAGCATTCTTGTGAAAGGAAGAAAGGTAGGGACCCAACCATCCCAAATTCATTCTTTGGGATTACCACATAAAAATAACATCAGACACTCACAAATTTCTTGGAAGGGATGACCAGGGCCGAAAGAACTACGGGATTACATTTCTAGAATGACTATTATAAAATTGGGAAAAGTAAAAATAAGGCTGAAATTTATAAGAATATGCAATGATTCTACATTTAAATAGAGGATATCCGAGGCAAGGTCAACTGCAGAGATGCTTGTCATACACTTCTGCATCCAAATTGTCGCTCGACTTTGATCTTTCTGTATGGATTAAGCATGAGGAGAATGCGATCCTTCTTTTAATTCAAGAACGTTATGTTGGCGGTCACCAGCGTCAGCATGATTACCGAGACGTTTCAGAAAGAAAGACCAGAGTAGAACATGGTCAAGGGATCCTTTTAAGAATGCAACATGGCTCGACATGTGTTGTACGAGAGGGACAGTCGGGTAGACATACTGACGGAAGGGGTAGTACATCAGGAACATCCAAACAGGAGAAATAGACACCCATTATGTGTGCTATGGGTTTGGCCATGGAGGGTAGCCTATCAAAGAGCCCTGTTGAGGGAGTTGCAAATAGGGACTTGTTGGCCACTCAAGATAATGTCCATACACTTAAAGTCTATGATATGAAAGTGGGAAAATGCCACTCTTGGAGGGCATTGATAGGTGATGAATACACCTCGCAACTGTTACCAGGATTAATCGCCGTAATTATACTTAATCAATGTGCATTCAACCAACACCCACAGACTATATATACCCAGGGGGAGGCCTTCCTCATCTAGAAATTTCAAATGCAATAGTTGGAAGTGCACAAGTACATCACAAGTACAAGGGATACGCAATAGCCATCACGCTCATCGTGGAGCATTCAAAAAGAATGTGCTGGAAGGTATGGGGATCATTTATTCATTGATTTAAGGTGCAGGAAAGCACTCCATCAAATGGGGGTGCGGACCATGAGTGTGTGTGGTCCAGAGATCACATTTGTATATCTAAAAAGAGGCCATCCCGGCAATTACTTCGGAATGACAGGGGGAACTGAAGCCACTGGGGTAGTGTGAGGTAGGTCCATGAGAACTGATGCAGGGAAAAGGATATAACTAAGTTTTGGTTGCCAGCTTAGAACTTCTTTGCTAGGTAGGTCAACGGGATTATCAAATTCCT
Source organism: Ceratothoa steindachneri (assembly GCA_963969495.1). NCBI lineage: Eukaryota > Metazoa > Arthropoda > Malacostraca > Isopoda > Cymothoidae > Ceratothoa > Ceratothoa steindachneri. The sequence goes on from OZ018332.1 coordinate 31,771,742, forward strand.
GCTATCTAATTAGTGTCAAAGTAAAATGGTGGTCTGTATGCCAAGTCCTTGAAGACCCTTCTCATTTCCTACAAATCTACATTTCCAGGAACCCAACATAAGATAATTTCGATTTATCTCAGGCGATAGCCATCGTGTCATAGATACTGAGAACCAGGGACTGCTGAGAGTCTAATACCTCGAAAGCACTTAGGGCTCAATGTGAGTCAATATAAATCACAATTGTTTCTGAAGCAGGTACAATGCATAATGTCAGATAGTGAGTAGTGAATTGCAACCAGCTCAGCTGTGAAGACAGATGCAGTGCCCGGCTGAGCATCTCGCTTCGAAAGGATGGGAGACAGCATAGAAGCCAAGTTTAGTCATGCTAACAACATTACCAAATCTTTAAAAAACTAAATTGAAAGAACCAATTTTTAGGTATGTGCAAAAGTATTTTGAAAAGTACAGCAGATCATTTAATAAGGATTAAGAAGAAATTGGACAGCTGCCCAATCCAAGTGGGTTCTATATGGCACCACAAACAAATAAGGGCAAATTAATTATAAAAGAGGGAGAAGACCACTACAAGATAAAAAAAATAAAAATGAGTGTTTAAAATATTCTTCTGCCAGAATAAAATAAAGGAGGGACAGGCGAGGTCACTTGAAAAGGTGGGGACACATGACAACCGAAGAATAAAATGAGGATATTCCAAGAGAAGATGGGCAACCGATTGGTCCTCACTATAAAACGGCAGCAAGGTGATTCAAGGACCAGCCAGACATAACTAGATGCTCAAGGGTAAGACCAATCCGAGCCTGTCTGGTTTGACAAAGGGATGACCATTCCAAAGTGGCATAATGATGAGTATGAACCCTTTACTTATATAATATTGTATAAGTCAAGTAAGAACAGGACAGAGTGTAGATGTAGATGCTGAATCGTATCATAATGGCTACCGTGAAGGCCAGGAGTAGACCCACAAAGGGATAATGCAGCACGAAACTTGTGGATGACGAATAAGCATTATACAGAAGGTTGGAATTCTCGTAAAGTTAAAGGAATGAGACATCGTTTAATTTATAGTCTAGAAAAGCCTTATCGTAACAGCTGACAGTATGGAAATGGTTAACCAAAGGGTTACTGACCACCCGGCTGTCAATCACAGCATAAACGAGCCCGGATATTGGTAATCCTCTTACAGATCTTTGCGGTCTGAAGGAATATGCCCTCCAGGCCTAGCTAGGAGGAGAAACGGGGACTATCTTCGAAGAAAAGACCTCACGAGAATGGACTTAGGCTTCGCGGAGGCAGAACTATGGGCGCTGTTGGCCGAACAAGGTGTTGTCGCCTTCAATGACTCATCACGGAAGGTTGTGCTCGTAAGACAAGTCTTTACCTCCCTACGCATGGGTCTCTCCTTTTGGGTTTGGGCAGCTTTAGGAACGCAGGACGACGACTCGCGACCATCTTCAGGGGTGTTGCTTCCTATGAGTCTAACGATCAGTGGAGGCGACGGACCGTATTGCCTTACTGGAAACGATAACGCTGGGAGAAGGGTGGAACCCTGGTTTTAGTCGTGGCTGGTTGAGAACTTTGTGCTGCCTACTCCACCAAGTAAGCGCTTGGAGTGAGTAGAACCCAGAGAAGGGCTCCGAATGGGCGCGGAAACGGCCGGGCTCGTAGGGCCTGGAAGGGACAGGAGTAGAGGGTGCCTCTTTTAAAAATCGAGGCATAGGATGTCCAAGGCAGCACCAGGCGAGCAAGGACCATGTCCTTAGCTTTGCAAAATGAGAGACAATCCGTAGCATGAAAGGTCAGGATTTCCTTCTCCGGAAGATACGCACCGCAATGACTCTAAAAAGCGAGGTGCGGGTCTCTGTAATTGAAACACTTGGCCATACACGCTAGGGAGTAATCGTGTACGGCTTTAGACAACTTACACAGAATTCAGGTATACCCAACTTTGCATGCCAATAGGAGCAAATTGTATGGCCGAAATGGTGGCAGTAGTAGCACGAATGCCTTCACGTAGCAGTGATTTAATCGGCAGGGACCAATTCGGGAAGCTTGCCGTGACGAAGAGTGTAGGGGTGGCTCTCGAGGCCCCTCCCTGTTTTCTCATCAGACGATCGACTTTGACCGATCCATGGTCGGCCAGCTCTGAGGTGATATAATCTATGATTTTTTTTTTTTTTAAGAGCTCATCTGGCGACTGCCTACTTGGGTATAAGTCGGCGTATTAAAACTGGCCTAGTTCCAGTCTACTTTAAAATAAAATTAAAGAGACGAAAAAAACACCCCAAAAAGGGGGAAAGGAAGCAAGCTAGTGCGTCAGGGAGAAGTCCCCCCGGCGTAGGAGCGTGCAACCTAAAGGAAAAAACAAAACAAATGCAAAAAACAAAACAAAACAAAAAAACAAATCCTGCTTAAATAAAAGGGAGAAGGCCGGCCTCCCCCCAAAAGTCAACAAGTCCACCAGTCAATGTGCACGCACTCGTCCCGAGTGCAAGGAACAGGCGGTAGCGACCCCGCCCATTTCGGTACCAGGACAGGTAACGTGCGCGAAGATCACCCAGACTGGGACATTCGACAAGAATGTGCCGAACAGTCTGGGGGGCGACGCAGTCGTCGCAATAGGGCGCAGGCGAGCGATCCATCAAATAGCGATGCGTCACACGAGTGTGTCCGATTTGGAGACGACAGAAAGCAACCTGAAGCCATCGCGGCATTGGGGGATAGGTCCATGGGAACAGTCGCGGCGCAATGGCACGCAACTTTAAGTTCCCTGCGACCGTCTCCCATCTTCTTTGCCAAGCAGTCCGAAGAGCTGCCCGTATTCCTGCCATGTAGTCGGTGTGAGGAAGAGCGAAACGCTGGTCCGGTCGCAGAGTCCTCGCGGACTCTTTGGCGCCCTCATCGGCGCGCTAATTCCCCGCAATTCCTACATGTCCAGGAACCCAGCAGGAAGATAATCTCGACATCTGCCTGGCTCGCCCAAACCGTGGCGTCACGGATACCGCGAACCAGGGGATGAGGAGATTCCAATGCCCCGAGAGCACTCAGGGCGCTTTGTGAGTCGCTATAGAACCGGGCACGTCGGGTAATCTCCCGTACCGAGTGGTGTATTGCCACCAGCTCGGCCGTGAAGACAGACGCAGCGCCTGGTAGAGCCCCGCTGAATTCAAACAGAGGCGATACAGCGTGGAAGCCGACCCCATCTTGGGACTTGGAGCCATCCGTATACACTGGCACGGTTCCAGCGTGACACGAGGTGTGCTCCAAAAAGGTCGAACGCAATACTCCCGGCGCAGTACATGCGAATAGTCACGGCGCAAGCACACGCAACTTTAAGTTCCATTCGACCGTCTCCCATCTTCTTTGCCAAGCTGCTCGTATTCATGCAATGTCATCGGGGAGAGGAAGAGCAGCAAAACGCTGATCTGGTCGCTCAGTTCCCTCAGACTCTTTGGCACCCTCATTTCCCAGAATTCCTGCATGTCCAGGAACTAAGAAGAAGATAATCTCAACATCCACACAACTCGCCAAAACCGTGGCGTCACGGATATCGCGAACCAGGGGATGCGGAGAATGCAATGCCCCGAGAGTACTCAAGCCGCTTTGTGAATCGCTATAGATCATGTCTCCGAACCGGGCACGTCGCGATATCTCCCGTACCGGCGCTGAATTGCAAACAGCTCGGCCGTGGAGACAAAACAGAGGAGATACGTTGTGGATACCGACCCCCTCTTGGGACTTGCGACCATCCGTATACACTGGTACGGTTCCAGAACGACACTAAGTGTGCTAATAAAAAAGGCCAAGCGCAATACTCCCCGGTGCTGTAGAGGCTTTGGGAGCAGAGGCGGGCGAAAAATAGTTAAAGGTGGTACCCTACAAGGTGGCATCCTGGGCAGAACCAGGCACGCCACCGGCCCCAGACTCTCGAAGGAGCTTCCAGGCCCTAAACCCTAAGGGCTTAGGGTATGAGTGGAGAACCTCGGTGGCATAGGCTAGGTCGAGATCAGCTACAAATGCAGTGAGAGCTGTTAGCGACTGAGGGAGGCGCAGTGCCGGCGCGTAAAGACGAATTATGCACTGTGCAGGGCGCAGAACGAGTGGCATCTCACCAGCATCGACAAGTAGGCTTTCAATGGGGGAGGTGCGGAAAGCACCGGTCAACAGGCGAAGGCCGGTGTGGTGGATCGAGTCCATCTTCCGCAATAGACACTTGGACATCGTCCGGACCAGGGGCGGTGTTCGCGCACGAAGCGAGGTACATTGAATGCTGGCGGAGCAGCACACCGGCTATAAAATACGGAGAAAGGATTACGCCACGTAGGCGGGGTCCGAGATTGCGAACCCATTATCCTGGAGAATGGTTGGGGGGTCCTGCGAGAACTTGCCCCAAATCCTTTAACTCGCTTCCACACCTCTGCTAGAGAGGTATTCCAGTTAAGTGAAGAAACGTATGCCCGCCAAAAAGAGCGGCGGGCGTGATTCGAAATATAGCGGAACCAAGCCCTAGCCAGACGAAATTCACCGACAGTGAAAGCGCTCGGGTGGCGCTTATAGCACATGTAAAATAACGCTTCTGTTTGAGTGCCTTCTCACACTCGGCTGAACACGAGAGTGGTCGGCGTGCAAAACGGCCAGACGTTCTAGGAATAGTAGTTAGGCCCACGGCAATGAGGTTGCCGGAAAACAACTCAACGTCCTTATCTACCGATCTAGACTCCTCGAATGAGACAGAGAAATCAGTCATTTCCTGAAATGTGGACCACCGCGTCCAAGCTAAGCACTACCGGGGCGGGCTCTTGCCGACATGATCGATGAGCTGGAGATAGTTGTTGTAAATGTGGATGAGTTTGCGCATCACTGCCATAGAACCGCTTCATTTTCCTGTCTAGATCTATCTTTGTGCTGATTTTAGGTTAGGTGTGGTCGATAACCTCCATGGTAGAGCTCACTTTCCCATTCAAATATGTTCTGGGCCGCTGCCTCACGAGAGACCACCCCGTGACAAAAAGTGTAGGGGTGGGTCTCGAGACCCCTCCCTGTTTTCTCATCTACATGGTCGGCCAGCCCCAAGATGATGTCGTCTATCGTTGTATTTTTTTGTTTTTTTAAGAGCTCATCTGGTGACTGCCTACATGGGCATTAGTCACCGTATTAAAACTGGCCTAGTTCTAGGCAACTTTAAAATAAAATTAAAGAAACGAAAAGAACACCACAAATGGGGGAAAGGAAGCAAGCTCCTGCGTTAGGGCGAGGTCCCCCTGCGCAGGAACGTGCAACCTATAAAGAAAACAAAAAAGAAAAACTAATTAAATAAAAGGGCGAAGGCCAGACTCCCCCCAAAGTCTACAAGTCCACCGCTCAATGTGCACGCACTCGTCCCGAGTACAAGGGACAGGCGGTAGCTACCCCGCCCATCCGGGTACCGTGACAGGTAACGTGCGCGAAGATCGACCAGACTGGGACACTAAACAAAAATGTGCGGAACAGTCTGGGGGACAACGCAGTCCTCACAATTGGGCGCTGGAGAGCACTCCATCAAATGGCGGTGAATCCCGCGAGTGTGCCCAATTCGGAGACAACAGAAAGCAACCTAAAGCATGGGCGGCATTGGGGGGTAGGTCCATGGGAACAGTTGCGGCGCAATGGCACGCAACTTTAAGTTCTCTTCAACCACTCCCACCTTCTTTGCCAAGCAGGACGAAGATTTTTTTTTTTTTATTTAAGGGGCTATCTGGCGACTGCCGACTTAGGCATAAGTCGCCGTAAACAAACAGCCTAGTTCTAGGCTACTTTAAAAAATGGAACAGGAAACAACAATAAAAAGAAACAACAATAAAAAGAAATAACAATAAAAATAACAAAACAATAACAAAAACAACAATTATACCTGGTTAAATGAAAGGGTGAAGGCCGGCCTCCCCCAAAAAGTCAACAAGTCCACCAGTCAAAGTGCACGCACTCTTCCCGAGTACAAGGGACAGGCGGTAGCGACCCCGCCCATCCCGGTATCGGGACAGGTGTCGTGCGCGAAGATCACCCAGATTGGGACATTCGACAAGAATATGCCGAACAGTCTGGGGGACGACGCAGTCGTTGCAATAGGGCGCAGGCGAGCGCTCCATCAAATAGCAATGCGTCACACGAGTGTGCCCGATTCGGAGACGACAGAAAGCAACCTGAAGCCGCCGCGGCATTGGGGGATAGGTCCATGGGAACAGTCGCGGCGCAATGGCACGCAACTTTAAGTTCCCTGCGACCGTCTCCCATCTTCTTTGCCAAGCAGTCCGAAGAGCTGCCCGTATTCCTGCCATGTAGTCGGTGTGAGGAAGAGCGAAACGCTGGTCCGGTCGCAGAGTCCTCGCGGACTCTTTGGCGCCCTCATCGGCGCGCTCATTCCCCGCAATTCCTACATGTCCAGGAACCCAGCAAAAGATAATCTCGACATCTGCCCGGCTCGCCCAAACCGTGGCGTCACGGATATCGCGAACCAGGGGATGCGGAGATTCCAATGCCCCGAGAGCACTCAGGGCGCTTTGTGAGTCGCTATAGATCACAATCCGGTCTCCGAACCGGGCACGTCGCGTAATCTCCCGTACCGAGTGGTGTATTGCCACCAGCTCGGCCGTGAAGACAGACGCAGCGCCTGGTAGACCCCCGCTGACTTCAAACAGAGGGGATACGGCGTGAAAGCCGACCCCCTCTTGGGACTTGGAGCCATCCGTATACACTGGCACGGTTCCAGCGGGACACGATGTGTGCTCCAAAAAGGACGAACGCAATACTCCCGGCGCAGTACAAGCTTTGGGAGCAGAGGCGTGGCGACAAATAGCCAAATGTGGTACCCTCCAGGGTGGCGTCCTGGACAGAACCAGGGGCGCCACCGGCCCGAGAGCTATATCTACCTCTCGAAGGAGTTTCCTGACCCTAAACCCAAAGGGCACGCGGCGCAGAGCGAGTGGCATCTCCCCAGCATCGACCAACAGGCTCTCAATGGAGAAAGTTCGGAAGACACCGGTCGCAAGGCGAAGGCCGGTGTGGTGATCGAATCCACCTTCCGCAATAAACGCTCGGCTGCGGATACATAAAACTCGCATCCGTAGTCGAGCTTCGAGCGAACAAAGGATCGATAAAAAAGTAAGGCAGTAGCCCTAGCGCTGAACGTCACGGAACAGAGAATGTCCATGGCGCGGGTACAAGAGACCCTAAGGCTGCGAATATGAACCTCCCAGGTGAGGCGTCGGTCGAATACAAGACCAATGAAACGGTGCGACTCAACCACATCCAGGCGCACCCCATTAATAAACAAATCTGGGTCGGGGTTATGCCGTGGATGGCGGCAGAAGTGCACCACCTTAGTCTTGGCCAAAGAAAACCGAAACCTGTGCGCTTCGGCATAGCGAGAGACGCCTGTTGGAGTCGACGCTCCAGAGTTGGCATCTGGGCCACGCCAAAAGAAATCGAAAGGTCGTCCACGTAGATCGTAGCGAGAACATCTTCCGGCAGCACCGAGGTGATGCCGTTGATGTTCAGGGCAAAGAGTGTGACACTGAGGACACTTCCCTGCGGGACGCCCTCTTCCTGCTCCTTTGGGCCGGAGAGGGCTTCCCCCACCCGTACGCGGAATCGACGATCTCGCAAAAATTCAGATATAAACATTGGGAGGCGTTCCCTCGCCCCCATCGTGTGGAGAGTCTCCATGATACCGTATCGCCATGCGGTATCATAGGCCTTCTCCAGATCGAAAAAGACCGTGGCGTAGTGCTGTCTACGAAGGAAGGCCTCGCAGACGGACTTTCCAGTCGGAGCAGAGCATCCGACGTGGAGTGGAACTTACCGAAGCCGCACTGTGCAGAAGACAGATGGCCTCCGCTGTCCAGGAAATAGGCTAATCTAACATTTACCAATTTTTCCATCAACTTGCACACGCAAGAGGTTAGAGAGATTGGGCGGAAACCGGTCGGAGTAGAGTAATCTCTCCCCGGCTTGCGAAAGGCGAGCACAGTAGCGATTCGTCAGGAGTCTGGGAGAAGACTTTCCACCCAGATCCTGTTGAACAAATCTAACAGAAAGGCCATGCCTCGCTCACCCAGGTGTCGAAGCATGGCGTACGGGACATCGTCCGGACCATGGGCGGTGTCCGCGCACGAAGCGAGAGCGGAACGCAACTCACTCACAGTCAACTTGTCGTTGAAGGGTTCTCCGCCTCTGGAGGTAAAGTCCAGCCGGCGGCCTTCCGCGACATCACGACGTGCATTGAATGCTGGCGGAGCAGCATCACGGCTAGAGAATGCGGAGAAAGCGGTCGCTAAGGATTCCGCCACGGACGCGGGGTCCGAGATTGCGGTCCCATTCTCCTGGAGAACGGGAGGCCGGTCCTGCGAGAACTTGCCCCGAATCCTTTTGACTGTCCTCTAGACCTCTGCCAGAGGAGTCTTCCCGTTGAGTGAAGACACGTATGCTCGACGAGAAGAGAGGCGGGCGTGCTTCAAAATATACCGGAACCTAGCCCTAGCCCGACGAAATTCAGCGACAGTGAAATCATTCGGGTGGCGCTTATAGCGCATGTAGGCATAACGCTTCTGTTTGAGGGCCATCTTACACTCGGCCGACCACCACGGGAGTGGTCGGCGTGCAAAACAGCCAGACGTTCTGGGAATATTAGTCATGCCCGCGGCGATGAGGTTGCCGGAGCAGAACTCCACGGCCTCATCTACCGACCTAAACTCCTCGACTGAGATAGAGAATTCAGTCATTTCGAGAAAAGCAGGCCGCCACGCCCATGCCAAGCACCAACGAGGTGGGCTCTCAGGCAGCAGTTGCCCTGAAAATGATATTTGAATGGGAAAATACTCTCTACCATGGAGGTCATCGACCATTCCCCAATCAAAATCAGGTTGTTCATCCGAAGAGCATAAAGATAAATCAACGCAAGAAAATGAAGCGGTTCTCGGGCAGTGATGCCGAAACTCATCCACATTTAAGACACCTATCTCAAGCTTTTCATTCAGATCGGCAAGGACTTTTCCCCTGGGATTTATTAAGTAATATCCCCAGAGAGGATGCCTGCCGTTTAGATCTCCAAGCAAGAGAAAGGGCATCGGCAACCGTGCCACGACGCGGCGGAAGTCCCACGCGTCGAAGTCAGCTGACGGTGGAATGTACGCAGAAATGATAGTATACCTCCTATCCAGGGGCAGCTGGATAGGGGGTATCTAAAGAAAAAGGAAGAACGGAGACATCATGCCGGGTGTAAACCACGCATCCCCCAGCCCAGCCATCCCATGGTGGTGGGGTCGCAAAACCATTATACGCCGGGAGGGCGGGCAGGGGGTACGCGCCTAGCAATGTCTCTTGCATAAAAATAGATAGCGGAGAACGGGACGAGACGAGCCTCCGCAGTTCCTCCCATCCTCCCAGAATTCGGGTGACCCTGACTTTGCACGTCTACATGAACGATTCGTATGGCCGAAGCGGTGACAGTAATAGCACCGCACGGCAGTAGCACGAATGCCTTTACGCGGTAGTGGTACCAACCGGCACGCACTGACTCAGGGAGCTTGTCACAGTCAAACGTGACGAAAAGTGTAGGGGTCACACGTTCGACCTTGACCACCCCATGGTCGGCCCGCTCTAAGGTGATGTCCTTTATGGAGTAGTCAGCGAGTTCCCTCGCATAAACTACTCCTTTCACAAAGTTCATGGTAGAGTGCGGCGTTACACTCACCGGGGTGCCATCAAGTTTCCGAAGAGCACTTATCTTGGCCGCCTGGGAGGAATCCGCCGACTTCGCCAGAAGGCTCCCGTCGGAGAAACGGGTCACCTTCGGCTCTCTAACAATTACACTAGCTAATCCTCTCCTCATGGATTATGTTGCCCTTGGCCAACATGCTGCCATCAGTGGAGCCTATAACAAGGAAGCGTCTGAAGCCAGCGGGCTCGAAAACGCCAGTAAATCTCTGAATCAGGGGCCCCGATGTTATCGAGGCTCCGCCCTGCGCACATTTGGTCTTTGCCATAGTCAGGGGCTCCGCACCCGGGGGGGCAGAGGGGCCGGATGTGCCGATCTTGGCTTGGTCGCCTACCAAAGTGGCAGCAGACCCATCCGTTCCCGTAGCCCCCGCGGATGGAGAGGAGCCCCAAGTCCTTTTAGTCTTTTTCTTCTTCTTTTTAGGAGAGGAGGGCGGGGAATGAACCCGCTTCTTCCCTCCGCCGGGTGGAGGCCCCAGGCCAGATGGACCGGCCTCAGCCAGGTCCTTCTCCGAGATGGAGAAGGTCCTGGTAGTCGCAGGGGCACCGGGTGGAGGAGATCCCTCCGCTCCTTGTACTGCCTTGGAAGCCCGGGCCGTTTGAGGAGGACCTTGAATAGGGGCGGATCGGGTTCGGTGCTTGGCGCCGAGCCCAAATTCCCTCCCATGGAAGGCCCTACTGTCTGAGGCTGGGTTGCCTCAAGGACCATGTCTATCTCATGAGGGGCCTCCAGTTGGCCATCCCCTCCCCCACCAGGACATCGTAGATCCCGTTGGCAGCGTCACTAGTCATGTCTGGGGAGGCACAAGCCTTGACCCCGGCAAGGTTCAGTATTCTTGCCAGCAGGTCTCCTGAGGGAAGCGACCGAAGGGGCCTGGCTTCCTTCTCCCCCCTAAGGGGGTTTGCCCTACCGAGCCGCTTTAATGGAGAGCGGTTGGCTATGGGCTGTCTGCTGGCTTTCTTGGCAGTCCCCTTGGAAAGAAAAGGGGGACTGCGGCTGGTAAAAGCGAGGTGCCCGAAAGCACCTCCAGAGAAGGGAGTGAGGGGGAGTCCCCTACACCCGTAGGCATAGGAGAGGAGTAAGCCTCCTTTCCGGTTAGAGAAGTTTGGAGGGCCCCCTGCGCAAGCACAGGAGGGGCGGGGGACCTCCATTTTTCTTGTGGAGCTGCCCGAGGGCGGCTCCGACGATGGAACTGGGGAAATTAAAGGGAGATTTTTAATTTTTTCATCATTGGGCATAGTGACCTTCTTTTAATTATGGGATGAAATCGCTCATCACTCCTCGCAGTAGCCGGCTCTGCGAGGGGTGCGTACAGGCCTGGCAGAGCCAGGTGCCGCCATTCAGGACCACCCCTCCCGCCTGGTGGCCTATCAGTCCATCGTCATGGCTGCCCCACCTTGGACACAGCGTAAAAAACAAAGATAGATGGTGAAGTGAGAAGGAAAGGGGATGTGAGGAAGGTATGGGTGGGGATGAAGCAGGTTGTTAAAAGCCAACCACCCCAGACCTGAGCTTAGGGGTTAGGGAACATTGTCCTCTCCCCCCTCAGCCCCGATCTGGGACGGTTGGCTGAGAAGCAGGTCAGCATCTACCCTGTGAAATTAGAGGCTGACCAGAAAAAGTTGTGGGGAGAGGTTGTAGGGGAAGTGAGGAAGTAGGGGAAGTGAGAAGGTAGGAGAGAAATACAGGCTGTCTGAAAGAAGGAGAAGAGGCTAAGCTGGGGTCAGACGGGGTGCTGAGTCCCGACAGCACGGTGGCCAGGATGGCAAATCGCCGCGCCCTTTACGGGGTGTCATCTATCGAGTAGTGCACGAGTTCCCTCGCATAAACCACTCCTTTCACTAAGTTCATGGTAGAGTGCGGTGGCCCACTCACGGCGTGCCATTAAGTCTCCGAAGGGGACTAATCATGACAGCCTCGGAGGGATTCAGGCACTCGCCTAAACGCTCCCGTCCGAGAAACGGGTCACTTTCAGTTCTCTACCAATTGCACTAGCTGGAGCTCTCCTCTGATTGATCATGTTGCCCTTAGCCAACATGCTGCCATCAGTGGAGCGAATAACAAAGAAGTATTTGAAGTCATCGGGCTCGAGCTTGCCCGATAGCTGCTGAATGGGGTCTGGGACGTTGTGGTGGAGCGAATGTGAGCGTGTTTGTAGGGCCATTCTCCCACCCCTTTTCCAATACCATATCCCTCCCTCTGTAATAATGTGTGTGTAAATGGAGAGATGTTTTTTTTCTTTATATTATTTATTATGGATTTCATGTTTTGTTTAAAATGTTTTTTTTTCCAAGATGTAATTTTGATATATCATTATATTTAAAAAAAACACGTAGTTTAAATATATCATTCTATTGCAAACAAAGAGCCACTCTATTATTCTGTTAGATTGTACTTGTCTTATAATAATCTTTTAACAAAAGTGGCTAAGATTATAAGATTTGCAATATTATAATAGAATATACCTTTTACATCAAGAATTTATTGTGAGTCGCGATAGGACGGAAGGGTATTATATAGTCTCAATACCGCGACAGGATCGCATAATTATTGTATGAGCTTGGAGGCCAAGGCCTTTAAAAAAAGAAAGATGTACGCAACAATTGTGCACACATCAGTGGCAGCTGGCAGGACTTTCCCCTGGGGGTAAACACCTAAGCACAAGGTTTTTTTTTTTTGGTTTTTTTTTACTGATTCTCTCTTGTTTGTTTAGATAAAATGTTGGACTGGTTATTTTGATTTTGTATATATTGTAAATGCAAATTTATCTATCTCACTTTTTTTTTTTGTTCGTGTACATATAAGTAACGAGATCTGAAATTTAATTATCCATATTTGTGTAAATAAAGGACTGTACATACAATCCGTTTCATTTCTCCCTCGATTTCTCATATCCGACTTAGTGTAGGAAGAGGATTGGAATGATTGGGGTTAGAATGTAGGTTCGTTGCCCGAATACATTTGGCGCCTGAATAGGGACGTGAGATCTCGAAACCGGGTGAGCGATAGGATTGGATTGCAGTCCATCATCGGAATTGATGTAGTTAATTGTTTTTTCCCTTCTTCTGTCCTTTCTTACTAACCTGAGAGGATCGCTTCTGTGGAACAGGGCCCCCATGATGAGATTTTGAGACTAAGGCTGAAGCTGAGACAGAAATAGGAGGAATGCATGATGTTAAGGAGTGTGATTGAGGGATTGAAGAGTGATATGGTGGGTATGGCTGAAAAGACTGATCGGATGAAGAAGGAGATGGATGAGAGACAGATGCCGGTCGACCAAAGGATGCAGGACCTCTATGACATGATGAAGGGGTCAGGACGGGCCCCAGGACCCTCGATCCTGACCCCTGCTCCGACCGAAGCGGATAAGACAAATGGGATCAATGGGAGTGTGTGCGAGTCTAGAGAGGACAGGATGATTGTGAGTGATAGGAAGGCCGGAGAATGGACGAGTGGAATGCAAGAGAGGAAGGAGACTGGGTCAAAGGGAAAGGATCGGAAGGTGAGAGGGAAGTGTGTGGACTCATTGAATTCGGATGAAGAAGAGAGTGAGTGTATGATTGGCATGAGTGAGAGCAGCTCATGTGAGAGTGAAGTGGTTGTGGGGAAAGGAATTTTGATTAGGAAAGTCACGAAAATTGATAGATTTAAATTGCATGGTAGTAAGATTGTAGGAGAGTTCTTCGGAGAGTTTAAACGTTATTGCAATCTAAAGTACCCAGAGAATAAGGGGCAGTGGATGGATGTTTTGGGAGTGTGTTTGGATGGAAAAATATTAGAATTCTTCCGACTGATAACGAGTGTGGGTGAACCGAGGTATGAGGTGGTGAAAGAGAGACTGATTGGGCAGGTGAAACGAATGAAAGAGAGTGTGAAGTATAAAAGGGTGAATGAATTTGAGAAAGCTCATATGGGGAAAAACAAAGGGGTGAACATGTATGCGCATAGGCTTGATAGTATGGCGGGAAAGAGTTATGGTGATGATGGAGTGAATGAGTGTAAGCAACTATTGAGGAAGTTCCTGGGCACGATCCCACAAAAGGTGAGTGAATGGCTGAATGCTACCTGTGAGTGGAATGATAAGGTCAGCTGTTTGAATCCATGGTATGTTGATGAATAAGTGTGAATTATCTGTGATTGATAAAGTGAGTAGTGAGTATGGTGTGATTTTGGAGTATGATTTTATGAGTGAACCGTATGGTTGTGCATCCTGCGAGTAATCAGAGTGAGAGAAAGATTGGTAAAAATGGGGTGTATAAGTTGTATTTAGGGAAAGATGGTATTGTTTTGAGGAGTGTGTTTAGCGGTATTGATGTGACTGCTATGGAGAGTGTAAGGCTTGTGAAGGGTGGAAGGGTGTCTGTTAGAGTAAGGATGTGAGTTTGAATGTGGGTGAGAACACCGTGATATTGGAGGGAAAGGATGCCTGTTATAAAGTAAGGCGTGTTGCTTGTGTGTTTGATGGCTTAATGCGAATGAATGATCCTTTTGTATGTGTGCAGGCGGACACCAGAGTGAAAGGGCAGGTGAGGAAGATCCAAGTCGGAGATGTACTGGGTCACCTCTCCACTGTCAGTGAGGTAGGTATGGATGATTGTACGGATGTCAGGGTAAATGTTGAGAATGAAAAGACATGTGAATGGACATATAATGAAGTGGAAAAGATGGTGAAATTGGATAAATGTTTGACTGAGGATGAAAGGGAGGATGTGTATCGAATGCTATATGAGCGAAAGGGGGTCTTCAGTAAGGGCAATCTGAATTTGGGGGTAGCAAACCTCCCAGAATTCAAGATTATCCTGAAGGACGACACCCCAATCTATCAGCGGCCAAGACATTTCCCGTGTCCGGTTGCTGATGAGTTGGAACGATTGGGGGTGATTGAAGAAAGTATGAGTACATGGAATAGTCCGATTGTGCCTGTACGTAAGCCGGATGGAAGATTGCGTGTGTGTGGGGGAATTATCGAAAGGACTGTGAAAGAGAGGTTTTCGATGTATGTGGTATCTCAGTGTGTGTATAGTATGAAGTGGTTTACAAAGCTGGATATGGTACGGGGGTATTACCAGATGCCCATTGCTGAGGAGAGCCAGCCAGTGACTACCTTTTCTTCTATGAAAAGGCATTATCACTTCTGGAACCTCAGCTTTGGCTTGGCTAATGCTTCCGGTGCCTTCCAGCCGGCAATGAATGTTGTGTTGAGTATGTTTGTGAGTAAGAATGTGTGTGTGTTTATGAATGATATTTTGATTATGAGAGTTTTGAGGAGCATATGAGATTGGTGAATGATGTGTAGATAACGTTGGGGAGTGTTGGTGTGAAGGCAAAAGTAGAGAAGTGTGAATGGTTTGTGAAAGAAGTGGAATTCCTTGGGTATATGGTGAGTGAGAATGGGTTATGAAAATCACCAAAGTATGTTGAGAAGGTGCGAATGTTTCCTAAACCGGTGACTGTGAAGCAGCTGAAGTCGTTTCTGGGTTTGATTAAGTTTCAACCAAAGTTTATATGCGATTGTTTGGGTGTGAGTAAGCCTGTGACTGAGTGGATGGGCAAGAAAGGTAGTACAGTTGTCAGGTGTAATGATAAGATGAATGAAGTGTATGAGAGACCGAAAGAGGCAGCGGCTGAAGATGTTGAATTGCAGGGTTGCCACTGGACAAAATATCGAATATAGAGTGCTTCCCCTTCAAATATAGGGAAGGAAACTGGAAAATATAGAGTAAAAGCTAGGATTATTAGATGTAAATCTATGATGTAATGCTAACTGTATTACATTGATTGGTTTATGTAATTTAGGAATAATGCCAAGCACTGGGGCAACTATGGCCATTCATCACTAAATAAATGAAGGCTGACATGATACAACCTGCATTTAACAAGCACGACTATCAGTGGAGCCATTTTTCTCTCCCCTTACAAGCATTGCAACCTTCCAATAGAATGAAAGACTGCTTGGCCAGAGGGCCAGTTCACTGTATACAGTTCCCACTCAGAATATCCAGATATGAACATGCACTGTCTTCAGACAAATTTTTTTGATTCTGAAGTAATGTTCCAGAGAAAAATCTGGATCTGTATTTCATCTAACAAATCAAAATATTAAACCAAAGTAAATATAATAACTCCCAAGCATTTGGCACTTTTATTTTAATTAATGTTTAATTAATTATTGAAATGAAGCTAATATTTTATTGTCTCCAACAGTCTGAATATTTATACATAACTATAACAAGAACTTTACATTTTTATGCAATCAATATAAACTATCAAGGAGACAGCTACACTATAAACAAAGGTATCATTGTTTTGCTTAACTTTATAAATCTTGTAAAAGAAAGTTATGCCATTACATATAGTTTAAACAAAGGAATGCTATATCCCTGATATTCACATGAATAAATATTAACCTTTCAACAGTGTATGTGCATGTCAATCAAACAGCAGCTGACAATGCCTCAGTCTAGTTTCATCACAGTGGGTATAATTTTTTTTTTTTTAATCATAAACACTTTAACTAAGCCTGCTTATGAAATGGAAATAACTTACTTTATCAGGTATCTGAATACAAAAATATAAAGCTTAAAATTATAATTAGGATTTCTTACAAAATCTATACCTGAATTATATATTTAAAATTCTTGTATTTTTTTGCCTTGCCAGCTCTCTTGATAGTTTTTTGTACAATTTTTCTTTCTTCCCTGCTCACTTTCTTTGTTGCTGCCTCCCTGGAAATTGCTTCTTTCCTTTTTTTTTCATCTTCTACTTCCTTCTTTGATGCACAGGATGCTGAAAGCTAAGCAGATTTAAATCTAACACTTGTCTTTTTGAGCTCGGATCATTTGAGTTAGCATGCTGATTTCTCCAGCAATTTCTTTAGCCTGTCCCTCTGATTTTCTCTCCATCCGTTGTTTCTTCTGTCTAGCTTCATATGTGCTGTGGGCCTCTCTGCACTAGGAGAGAAGGTTTTCTTCAAGTTCTATGTTGGGACAATTCTGATTTTTTACTTAAGGTCACTCTTCACTGGCAGAATAGCATTCAATGTGTAAAATTCCAGGTTTGCTCTCTCCTTTCTCATTATACTGGCCACTTCTGAAAATGATTGTTCAGTGTCTGCATTTCCATGGGCTAAAGCCAGACTGCATTTGCCAAGTTTTCCAACAAAGGATACTTTGCCTGCCCTGTAGCAGACTTCATCTGATGCACTTTACACCAAAACAGATCTATTTTGGGTTTATGTTGTGTAAGCTAACTGTTCAAATTAATTATTTCCCCAACATATGGATCAAGAGCAAACAGCTCCCACTCATCCATTACATCATCTATGCTGTCAAGAGGAATAACAGTGGGGAGCTTTTGGGCAACCCTTCCCAGTGCCTCCACAACATTGGCTTCTTTCCTAACTTCAGGGTCTAGAAAAATTAAATCTTCCAGTATCCAGGTATGGAATGGTAAATAATAAAGAAACTTTTGAAAAGCTTTCACATAATATGCATGTGCCTTGCAGTGTATTTTCTCTTTGCAGTGATGAGAGATGTGATCCTTTTGCTTCATGGAGTTGTCTGGTACCTATACCCAGACTAAGAATAGCATCTAGCAGTTGATTCTGGGACTCAAGAGTATTTTAAATCAAGAAAGTCTCTCCCCGTAACTATCTTTGCCAACACATCTCTCTTTCTAAATCGTAAGGCAAGACATTTTGTGCATTCAATCATTTCATAGTAAAGACTATGGATCATTGTTTGCTCACTCTGAATGCCTGAAGCACCATGACAAGAAAATTAAGGTAAACAGTTAATTCAGGTTTATTCAGAAAGCACAGAAGCCTTTTAAATCTTGGCTGCTGCCTGAAAGATTTATTTTCCTTACCTTCACTTAGTGATGAAGAGGGCCTGCCTGGAGGCCTGGTAGTTGCTCCAAAACTCTTTCTGCAAGAGGCAGAAGGCTGGACCATCTTGTTTCCACATAATGAACAATTTTATGCTGCTCAAGATCAAGAATAATTTGATATCCTTTGAAATCTTCGACTGCGGATGGATGATTTCAAAGGAAGTAGAATAAATCGAGTAAAAAATCTTCAATATCTTCACCAAATTCTTTTGTAGCATACAGTGCTGCATTACTTATGTGATGGAGTGAACAACCTCTCAAGTCCAACATATGATTAGCATAGTCCTTAAGATGTTTAAACACACCACTGTTTTTCCCTCATATTACATTTTTGATATCTGACATCATCTGTATAAGGTTTTCCCATGGAATGATGTCTTCTTCAAAACAATGGACAATAGCTTTTGTGATGGCTTCAGCTCCTGCATGACCCAAGGTAACAGTTCTATAGAAATGAACACAAGCTTGACCCTCTTCCTCATCAAACAACCGGACTAACATATTCATATTTTTACATCCAAATTTCTTGTTGCTTTCATCAATCAAAAGAGAGAAATGGTGTGTCCTTAGGATACACACCGTCAGTTATTAGATATGTTGCTTTACTTCTTTTCGACTGGAACTGTTCAGAAACATTGCTATCAGGAAAAGCACACTTCAAAAGTGGGTCAAGGTGGTCTGCAAAAAGGAAAGGCAAATTATTTTCAACATACGCAATAGAGAACAGCAGTTCTGCTTTGGTGGTTAAGTCATTTAGGGTTTCATTGGAAGTCTTGGATGATGTGGGAACCATAAACATTTTCATGGACTTAGAAGTTTTCACTTGTTTGGCTGCCTTTTTATGTATTTCTGTCTTTGCATGCTGCAGAAGAGCACCGTTCCCCAAATTGATGACAGAAATCCTTCGGTTGCACCACTTGCAGTATCCATTAAAAGGATCCCCTGCATCTTCTGAACAGCATTTCTCCAACAGATCATCATTACAATTCTTGCTACATTCCCAGTCTTTCTTATATTTCTGTTTGTGTTTTGATGCCATACTATCTAGATAGCGCTTATTAATACATAGGATACCTAATCACCAAGTGGAATAACCAATTACCAAGTAGGATACCCAGCTCCAGAAACTTAAGACTAATACAATTTCCTGAAAAGAAAAAAGGTAATTATGCTGAGAATGCATGATAAAAAAGAAATGAATTATCAATTGTTATACTGTTACAAATGGCATAAAATAAAGAGAATGCAATAGGAGCTACAACTTAGAAATTACACAAATAAAAAAATTATGAAAATGAAACTACACTAAAATCTGTGGAACCAAAGGAGCCCCCAGCAGTGTCCATAAGATGTGCTTCATTGAGACTGTTCTTGCATGTACTGAGTATTCTAACTAGGAAAACATGGATATTTGACTATATGGCAAAGTACCATTTATTTAAAGAATATTGAGTAATATAGAGTGCTTCAGAGAAATATAGAGTGGGACCTTTAATATAGAGTGATTTAGAGGAACAGCTCAAATATAGAGAACTCTATATAATATAGTGATATGGCAACCCTGAATTGGCAAACCAGACTATAGTGTGAATGCTAAGATGCTTTAATTGTATACAGATGTGAGTGGGTACTGTATGGGAAGTTTTCTGATGCAAGAGCAGCATTTGAATGGAGAGAATTTCAGACGAATAATTGGGTATGTATCCAAGGCTATGAATATGGCAGAGCTAAAGTGTTCGACTGTAGAGCGAGAGTTGGCTGCGATAAGGTATTGTCTGAAAGAGTTGCTCCATTTTTGTATGGTGTGAAGTTCGTGATTAAAACAGATCACCAACCTCTTGTGTATTTGCAATGTATGAAATGGGCTGATAGTTGGATTACAAGGACTTTGGAAGATTTGATTGATTTTGATGATTTGAGTGATTTTGACTATGTGATGGAGTATGTGCCTGGTGAATGGAATGGAGTGGCTGATTTGATGTCAAGGTATCCTGGTACGTATGATGAAAATGTCTGTGGAGTGAGTGATCCTGAGTATTTGCCGAAAGGGATTATGAATGGAAAGGAGAGTAAGGGTGGTGGTGATTCCTTGTTTGAGAGTGTATGGAATGGTTTGCAAGATTTGAAGAGTGATAGAGTAGATGTGAGGGTGCCCCAAAGTGTGGATGATTTAGGAAGGAGGCAATGAGTGAAGTATGTAGGAAGCCTGAAAGTATTGGTATGGTGAGGGTGCGGAACTTTATGAAAGAATTGAGAGCGATGTGTATGCCAGGGGTCCCGCTTTTTCAGGAAGTGCTGATTTTAGTGAGTCATTTGGTATGGAGTGATTGTTTATGTGCACTTTGGTGGTGAGAGATCGATTGTGTACAAATATGAGAAAGTGAATGGTATGAATGTTAATGTAGACTTTATGAGATTGAATGATTTGTCTTCAGATGCTGATAAGGATTGTGTTATGAAAGGTATATGTGAGGTGATGAGGTTGAATGAGTGTGCAAAGATTGTTGTCAGATTTTGCAGTATGATCAAATTGTGGTCATGGATGATGAGAATGAGATTTTAAGTGATGATGATATTCTAGAGATGCAAGAGATGTGACCTTTTCTCAGTGAGTTGAAGAGCTGTTTGTTGATTTGAATGAATGGCCTGAGTGTTTGAATGATTTTAAAAGGTATGCTAAGGATTTTGTTGTTTGTATGGATGATGTATATTTTGTGAGGCATATGAAGGATGGGGATGATATGTATGTACCTGTGATGTCCTTAGTTGGTATGATTGGTCTGGTGAAGGTTGTGCATGATAATTATGGGGATATGGGTAAGTTTAAGCTGTGGGAGTGTATGAAGGAGCGTGTGTTCCATCCGTTTCTGAGAAATGTTATGAATGATGTTGGACTATGTGTGAAAGGTGTCAGAAGCGAAAGGTGCAAGGTGTGCAATTGAAACCACTAATGTTGAAAGTTGATGCGAAAGAACCATTTGAATTGGTAGTGATTGATTGTGTGTCTTTACCATATACAAGTGCTGGGAGTGTTGGTATGGTTGTTATGGTTGATCATAAAAGTAAGTTTGTGTATTCAGCGCCTGTGAGATAAAAGGAGTGTGACTGTTGTGTGTGTGGTTGAGCAGATGTTTTTTCCTATGTGTGTATGGAAACCTAGGAGATGTCTGAGTGATAATGGGCCTGAGTTTGTGAGTGAAGTGTTTGAGTGAATGTTGAAAGAATGGTGTGGAGCATGTAAGAACAACTCTGTATGTACCATCTTCGAATGGGTTGGCTAAATGTACCATTAGGACTTTGTGTGAGATGTTCAGAATGATGAGTGAAATTTTGAATGACTGTGATGTATGGTTGGATAGTGTTATGGGTGTATAATTTGACGGTGCATAGTGCAACTTGGATGTCTTTTGTGTTAGTTTGTTATAAATTTTGAAAGGTGAGTGAAAGATAGATTTCGTTTGAGTGAAAATGAGCAGAGTGTATGATGAGGCGCATGAAAGATTTCATTCATTTGAAATAGGTGCAAAAGTATTGATGGTAAAATAAGTAAAAGGTAGGCTGAATGTATTGAAAATTGGTGAAAAGTTTGAAAGTCTGTATAGAGTTGTGAGAGTCTGGGAGAATGGTGTGACGTATGTTCTGGAGAGCTTGAATGAAGGTGTGACTAAGAGAGTGCAGGCTCAGAGTCAGTTGAAGAGAGGGAGAGAACCTCCTGACTACCTGGTGAGCCATCCTGTGAATGAACTGTGCAGATAGAGAGATAATGTGCATGATGATGAGATGGGGTGTGATAGTATGGATCTGTCTGAGAAAGAGCTTTTCTTGGTCTTAAGGAGTAGAAAGTGTACAAAGAAGAGTGAAAGGAAGAATGCAAGTACAATGAAAGTAAGTCTGAGCAGAGACTTTCTGGTATGGGGGAGCTTGAGAGAGAGATTGAGTGTTTGCATAAGGAGGTGATTGATTTGGCTGATGTAAGTAGATAAGTAAGTGAGCTGATTTTTCTGGTTTTGGGAACAGTATGAATGATAGTGTGTTTGGGCAGAATGAAGCTAGGGGGCTAATTTTTCTGGTTTTACGAATAGTAAGGGTAGAGGTGAGTTCGATGTGGAGAATGAGGAGGTGACTGACTTTTCTGGCTTCTGTTGGGAACCAGTCGAAGGGGAATCTGGTATATCTGCTGAGAGTGAATGACTGAATAGTGCCAAAAATAAATGCTGCCACGCCCAAATGGAGTAGCCCGCAGCCTCTACTCCGAGAGTAGAGTGAATGTGAGTGATTTGTCTGGTTTGCCATTGTGTACCTTGAGTTGGATGAGAGCTGTGAGTGAGGATCTGATGAAGGGGGTATGAACAGTGAAGGTTCTTAATGGAAGAGTATGAAAGAGCTCTGTCAAGAGATGGGAGAGCTAGTGATGAAGGCTAAGAGTATGGTGGACGACATGATCGATAGTGACGAGGAAACTGACAGGACAACTGACGAACAACCCTGAGAGATTGCTACGTGTACCCAGGGACCAGTAGACGAGTGTGAATGGGTGCAGAAGGGCGCGATTGAGTATAAAAAGTACCGTGAGTATGGATTAAGAGTGTATTGTGAGTGACTGTGGTTGAATGGCCTAAGGAAGGAGGGGTGTAGTGGAGCGAATGTGAGTGTTTGTAGGGCCATTCTCCCACCTTTTTTTCAATACTCTCTCCCTCCCTCTGTAAGAATATGTTTGTGAATGGAGATATATATATATATATATATACACGAGGGGCGGTCAATAAGTTTTGTGAATCGGTAGGGCAAAACAGAGGAAGGGGGATGGCTGTTTGTGGGGAGTGTTAGGACAAGTTATGAAAAGTTAGGACCTGCAGCCGCACGCTCCTGCCTCGTCTATTTAAGAAGCAGTAGCTGATCGCAGATCGTCAGTCATAAATTTTTCAACAATGGAGAAGGTTGAGCACCACGGAGTGATCAAACTTTTGACCAAGGAAGGCAAGAATGCAAAAGAGATCCATGAACACATGGTTGCAGTGTGCACCGACACCGCCCCTTCCTATGCAACCATTGCTCGCTGGAATAGGGAGTTCCGCCATGGTCGTGAGTCTCTTGAAGATGACCCCCATCCAGGACTCCCATCAGAAGTGACCAAGGAGGACAATGTGGCCCGTGTGGAGAGGATGATCCTCGAAAATCGACGGGTGAAGGTCGAAGAATTCGAGTGAGAACTTGGAAAATCACATAGACGTGTTTTCAACATCATCCACGACAATTTGGCCATGACTAAGGCCTGTCCGTTGGGTCCCTAGAAACCTCACGCCCCATGATCGACTTCAACGTTGTCAAAGTTCGGAGGAGCTGCTGCTCCTGTAAGACCAAGACCCGGCGGGATTCGAGTCACGCATAGTGACAGGTGATGAAACGTGGGTCCATCACTGGGATCCCGAGACCAAGTTCGAAAGCATGGCCAGGAAGCACAAGGGCTCTCCGACCCCCATCAAGTTCCGGACCCAACCCTCAATCAGGAAGATCATGGCCACCATCTTCTGGGATTCTGAGGGAGTGTTAATGGTGGACTATGCACCTCATGAAAGGACCATCACAGGCCAATATTACGCCGAGGAACTGGCTGGGTTGAAGAAGTGCATCCGTCAGAAGCGGCGCGGCAAGTTGACATGCGGTGTCCTGCTCCTCCACGACAATGCCCCTGCCCACAAGGCCAGAGTTGCACAAGCTGCCCTGCGCGCGTGCAGATTTAAGGAGCTCAACCATCCCCCCTACAGTCCAGATCTGGCCCCTAGCGACTACTTTTTATTCCACCAGCTAAAGGCTGCACTGCGTGGACGCCAATTTGGGGACGATGAAGATGTCCAGCTCTCCGTCCAGGAGTGGATTGAACAGCAGTCGGGAGATTTCTGGTTGTCGGAAATTCGAAGCCTCAGGGACAAGTGGCGCAAGTGCATTGAAGTCGAGGGTAGTTATATTGAAAAATAATAAAACACTTTTCCTCATATCTCGTTTCCTTTTACCCGAATTGCAAAACTTATTGACCGCTCCTTGTATATACAGACATATTATTTATTATGATGATTATAAGATTTGCAATATTATAATAGAGTATACCATATACATCAATAATTTATTGTGAGTCACGATAGGAAGGAAGGGTATTATATAGCCTCAATACAGCAAAAAGATTGCATAATTAATGCATAAGCTCGGAGGCCTAGGCCTTTTAAAAAAAAGAAAGATGTACGCAACAATTGTGCCCACATGAGTAGCAGCCGGCAGGACTTTCCCCTGAGGGGAAACACATAAGCGCAAGGCTTTTTGTTTTGTTTTGCTTGTTTTACTGATTCTCTCTTGTTTGTTTAGATAAAATGTTGGTTGGTGATAGGACTACTTATTTTGATTTTGTATATATTGTAAATGCAAATTTATCTATCTCATATTTTTTTTGTTCATGTACATATAAGTAATGAGATCTCAAATTTAATTATCCATATTTGTGTAAATAAAGGACTGTACATGCAATCCGTTTCATTTCTCCCTCAATTTCTCACATCCAATTTAGTGTAGGAATGGGGTTGGAACGATTGGGGTTAGTGTGTAGGTTCAGGGCCTGCTACAACATAATCAAGGCTCCGCCCTAGTCTTCGGGTGAGCAACTAGGCCGGATGTGCGCAACTTGGCTCAGTCGCTTATAGAAATAGCAGCAGACCCATCCGTCCCTGCATGCAGCTCCCACGTGGGCGGAGAGGAGCCCCCCCCCCCTTGTCTTTTTCTCTTTTCATCAAACTGAGGCTGGCCAGATAGGCAAGCATCGGCAAGATCCTTGTCTGAAATGGACAATATCTTGCCTATGATAGGAGCAACAGCCAGAGGAGGAGATCTTTCCTCTCCTTGTGAGGTTGCCTGGACCCGAGCTGTCAGAAGAGGAGCTTGCATAGAGGCGGACATGAGTTCTGTGCTTCACACCGAGCCCAGCTTCGACCCCATAGAAGATCCTCCCATCTGAGGCAGGGTCACCTCAGGGGGGTGGGGCATGTGGGGATCACCACCAAAGACATCACAGATCCCATTTGAGGTTCTGCGGCCGAATCGGCCTCCATCGAGGAAGACAGGGTGGCAGGTACACTGGCCGCTTGCAAACTAGTCATTGCATGCCAGCAGGATATTAAGGGGCCAAGGGACAATGAGAATTGCCCTCCTTTGCTCACCTTATGGGGCTGGCCCTATTGCACCCCAACTGAGTGGTCAATTATGGGCTGCCTGCCTGATTTCTTGGCAGTTCCCTTAGAAAGAAAAGGAGGGAGTACCGCTGGAAAGAAGGAAGTGCCCACTGGTGCCTCCAGAGAAGGGGGTGAGGGTGAGTCCCTTACACATGTAGGTAAAGGAAAGGAGTAAGCATTCTCTATGGTAGAAGAAATTTGGAGGAGACCCCTGAGAGAGCACAGGGAGGGGACCTCCATTTTCTTCAGTGGAGCTGCCTCAAGATAGCTCCGGCGATAGTAGATGGGAAGGTAAAGAATTTTCTGTTTTTATCTCAACTAATCATTGGGGATGGTCACGCTCATCACCCTATGCAGTAGCCCACTCTGCGAGGGGTGAATAGGGGCTGGCAAAACCAGTCCCCGCCATTTGAGGCTACTCCTCTAGTCTAGTGACCTGGCAGCCCATCGGCATGGCGGCTCAACATTAGTCACTGCCTAAAGTTGATAGACTGTGAAAAGGAGAGAAAGGGGATGTGAGGAAGATGTGGGTTGGGATGAATCTTGTTAAAAAGCCACCACCCCTTGACCGTAGTTCAGCCCCAATCCAGGATAGTTAGGCAAGAAGTAGCTGGTCAGTGTCTAACCTGTGAAATTAAAGGATGACCAGAGAAAGTTGTGGGAGAGGTTGTAGGGAAGGTGAGGAAGCAGGGTAAAAACACACGCTGTAAGAAAATAAAGAAGGAATAGAGGCTAAGCTTGGACCAGACTCATCCTGTGGCGGTGAGGTCACAAATCCTTTATACGCGAGGGAGGGTGGGGCAGGGGGCTGGTGACCAGCATGATCTCCTGCAAAAAGATAGCTAAGGGAAAATGGGACAAGACGAGTCTCCGCAGCTCCTTCCAGTTGAATGAATATGCCTTCCAGGCCTAGCTCAGAGATGCAGGGTCCCTTTTCGAAAAACCATAACAGGAATGGCCGTACGGATCTCAGAGGCAGAACTCCGTCTGGGCACTGTTGGCCAGATAATGTGCTGAAGGCGCTGTGGCCTTCAAGGACTTATCGGGGGAGTTTGGGCTCACCATATGTGTCTTTTCCTCCCTCTTCCTCGAAATCTCAGGCAGGTAGGGACCTGTACAGTACCACTAACAACTAACTAACCCTCAGTAAAATGGTAAGCAATAACTTATAGGCCAACTAAGAGTGACCTATAATACTTCAAGTTTTTGTTTTGGCACTCTTATGTTAGTGGTTTTTGATCCAATTAAAATACAGAAATGCCTCAGGTTATTCAAAGTGCACAAACGAGTAAGCACATGCAAAAAAATTAGAGTGTGAAAGGGTAAAAAAAATACCAAAAGATTTTCACTGAATTGTAAATGTTTTGAAATATAGAAATGTTTCCCATTTATAGAAGCAACGTTTTCTATAAAATAGGAGTTTGAAGTGATAACTAAAATAAAAAAAAATTTCTTCAATAAGATTTTTGGGGGGAGGAATAAGAAAAATATTTCCAATTATAATTCTGAATATATAAATGGTTATTAAGGATTTTTAAGTTAGATTAAGAGCAGAATTGTTTACAATTAAAATATATTACTTTAATTATACAAAACGATTTAAATATATTATTTTTCCTTAATGATGTACCAAGGCAAAATTCATCACTGGCAATTTGGAGCAATTTGGTTGGCAGTTTAAGGGTTAATAATACTAAGTAAGAATAATAGTATTAAATAGTAAATTATATTAGTAAATAATACTAATGAAAATAAAATATAAAAATCTTACTAAATAATAAAAATGATAGAAATAATAATACTAATAAAAGGCAAAGTGGGGGTGAGGGCAAAGTGCACAAATAACTTTCCCAGTCCCATCAGTGTGTTCAAATCAACCCAGCGAGTGACAGGCTGCCCTAATTCCCACTCAAGCTGGGAAGACATGCAGCTCCTCTGGATACCAAGTGTCAGGCTAAACAAGGTAACCACCCTTCCCTCCTGTATGCATTCGCTGTAGTTAGTTTAGTTTGTTCATTCTTAGTTTTTGTGTTTTTGTTGTTTTGCCAGACATAAGTTCTTCTTAAGGAAGAGACTTCATGAAATGAATGACAACATGAATCGGGCGCACCAGCAGATTACCATTTGTGCAATCACACCATTCCAAAAAGTCAACATCATTTTTCTATCACTCATTTTCTCCTTTTACACATCAGATATATTTAGAATCTACAAGTCAATAAGATGGAAGGAAAACTTCTTATACCATCTAATACCTTAACACACACACACACACATACTATACCATTTATTAGCATATCACTCTTATCACCTATTCACATTATTTTATTGCACTCAATCACACATTTAGGTTTCAAAACAATGTTATCTCTCTTTCTTTCCAGTGTCACACATTTGATCATCATGCACACTTGCAATCGACTCTTATATTTCCTTTATCATACCATTTTAGGAATAATATATTGTTACATTACATTGATTCTACCTCCTCTAAATTTCAAACATGTTCTTTCTATTGGAATGAAGTGTTTCACATGCTCCACTCTCAATTTCTAGTAATCTTTCAAAGAGTGATTGTTACTAATTGTCAACACAAAGAACATTACTTATTTAAATAGGATCTAAGAAGTGTCATCAGAATTAAGCCCATCACCCTAACTCCATCATCGATAGTAATTTCTGTGCCAGTTCCAGTATAAATTATCAGATCTTTTACATATCCAGTCTTACAATCCCACAGCATAAACCTTTTTATACCAAACTTGTCTTTTGTTGGGATTGTATTGCCTGTAATAGAGTCTTCCTCTCCAAAGAGTAGATGTTCATTTATGCAAAGGTGTATGAAAGGAATCAACTTTGATATAAATTTCTGTTTAATAAGATCCAAGACAGGTTTGATTTTTACTATCTTCTTTCAATCATATTATTGCTAAAATGCAAAACCTTAATATTTGTAGAAAGTAATCTCTTGAAATTAGTTTTCCGTATATCTTCTGTTCATGAAGTTCATTACTTGACCAATAATCATTTAGCCATTTTTTTGCTGAGACTCATTCATGAGAAGCCAGATATTTAAAAATAGCCATATTTCGTTGGCATCCATTTCTTTGAAGCTGGATAGGTGGCTATTCAGTTTGTATGAATTTCTTTGCTTCCAAAATTAAAAATAGACATTTAAATGTGTGACAATTATATTTATCACATCGTTGATAAACTGTTGAAATCCTATTTCTTTGGAATTTGGTATAAAGAAGCATGATGAAGTCAAACCTGATAGTGAAGATTCAAACAAGGCAGGGAGGGCAGGAAATTGGAGGCAGATGCCCAAAGCCAAGGAGTGGCATCCTGTGTCATTTGCATGGCTGAGGGTTGGACTATTCATTTCTACTCTAGTGTCACTCATTTCAGCCCTTTGGGCCATAAAAGGAAAAAAAAAGATAACACATATATATGGCCTAATCATAGGCAACCATTGTTAGAGATTTTATCCATATATGGCCAATTAGCAGCCAAAAAACTGATGAGTGGAGTATACATATATATACTTATACACACACATACTTATGTGGATTTTATATTTACCTAATGATAACCATTTTAAGTATACAAATTTAAAATGTTGTAATACAATGCTGTAAGGAGGTCTGTCATGAAATTAGTTATGTATTATTCTGTTTAATTTACTTTTTAGTCCACTTGCTTTATTTCATTAATAATAATTTCATACATTTTATTGAGGCTTCCTATGTAACTGGAGCACATTTACAGAGTATCGACCATTAACCCCCACTTCTTGGGAACCCCAGACCAAATCCTCTGGATGTCATGGTAGACAGGTTAGAGTGGTGATTCTGGCTTGGTGACTAGCTTCAGAGTGGGGAAACCCACCAGCTTCTCGAGACCTGGATCTAGAGTGTAGGTTCCTTCTGTAGTCAGGTCAATCTTTGCAGTCAGTGGAGCCGGGAGGATATGCTGCTCCTCCAGATACAAAGGTAAAACAGTCTACATTGAAATGTAGGTGTTGTGTTTCTCCTAAAAAGCTTTCAGGTATAGCTCAGGGCTTCTCCCTGAGCTACACCATCCCCCTTCTTGTGGGTAAACAAGAATTGAGAGGATAGTCAGAGAAGGAAAAATAGGTGCTGAGAGTGACAAAGGAGGGAAGGGATGCACCAGTGTCCTCAGGCCTCTTCAAAGGGTTCAAGTCAATCAAGTGAGTGGGGTCTTCCATATTGGCACTCAGGCCAGAAGGACAAGCAGCTGCTCATCCGGGTAACAAGTATAGCATTTTTTTTACTGCTTATCTGTCATCTGTGCCAAAGGTATCAGTCTATACCCAATACCCTACTTAAGGAGCTTCTTAAAATGAGTGCATATCAGTGGTAAATCTCTTACCATTAAAAAACAAAGATGAAAATAGGAATTATTTGCCATTATAAATTGGAATTACCTTTTCTTGGAGGGAGTCTTGTTGCAACAACTTAATGGGTGAGTTTACAGATTTTGCACATAGTCCATCAACATCAGGAAAAGAACTTGTTTCTGCATGAAAGAATTCTTCACTAACTTCTTCCTTCAATGAGATCTCTCCAAAATCCTGTTTAAAGAAGAACAAAATTAGCTTCCACACAGAGGAACCAAGATAACCAATGTGACCAATATTCTTCATGTCACTAATGGATGTTGATCTTAAGGTACAACTAGCAGAAGTGTGCATGTGGTTATGGCTAAATAGCAGTGTCATTTTTACAGCACCCATCTGTCTACTACTACCATGTCCTAAGATGTAAGCATTATGCATCAATCGGGATAAAATCTTATAAAAAAGATACTATTTTTGTGTGTACACTGTGAATTATTACAAATTAGTTCTGAATTTAAGCCTTTATGGTCACAAATGTAGATTCAAGTAGAAACAAGTTGTCATACCTAATGTTAATTTGAGCCACTAGATGACATTTTTGGTTAAATGGTAGAAAATTCAAATAGCTAAAGTTGAGGGAGACATGGAATGATTGTTTGTATTAAGTGGTGAGAGACTCCTTCTGAAGTCTAAATTTAATGTTTGATAGTGCATTGAGGACATTGATTTTCTTTGTGGCCTTTTTTGCAATGTTTGCTATGTGTGTTTTGAATGTGATGTAAGTGTCTAGTATGAGTCTTTTGAGGGTGGGTTTTGAGTTTATTGGCAGTGCTGTGCATTTAGTCTGATTTTGGGGTGTTTTGCGATTCATGGTAGTTGGGTGTGTAAAGCAATACTGTTGATTTGTTTAGAGAGGCAGTCATGCAGTTTTGTGTCAGCCAGTGTGTCGGTATAGGTGTTGATTAATGAGGTTAGTGGTTGTGGGATGTCATGTGTGAATAGGGGAATGCTTGGTCTTTCGATGTGTGTGCAATTGATTTTTTATGGATTTGTCTGCTTTGTCTATGTTGGGAGGAAGCTAATGTTTAAGTAGTGTCTCATGAGAATGTTACAGTATTTGTTGTCTAAGAGTTGCAATTTGGTTATTTCTTGTAACTAATGTCACTTATGTGAGAGCTGAGGAAGTACATGATGTGTGAATTTCTATTATAGTTCCCCATAGTCGAGTGTATTTCATGTTCGATTGTGTTGGCAAAATGTTCCAGTTTTCTGTTTGCTGTTTAGTGATTAGGTTTGTGATGTGAGTGTTGAATAATTGGATATGTCATTATTTTTGTGAGGGGGTTCTGTTTTATTATGGAATATTTCACTGCTGTATGCAATCTGCTATTTCATTTGTGAAATTGGGGTTATATGATTTTCTCTGGCCATGAGGGAAGAATTACTGCTTGCATGTGTGATAGTAAGGTTACTAATAGCCTAAATTGTTACAGTTCAAGCTTGATCCATTCTTTTAAAAATGAAATTCATTCTTCTTGTTTTAATTTGCAGGTAAAGATTAATTATTTTCTCCTTGATGTCTGGATGACTACTGAGGATTTTTTTTCTGTATTGAAAGCGCTGCAAGTGCATTTAGTCTTTCAGAATTCATAGTGCTTCTTAGAAAAGTTTTTATTCTTTTCAGTGTTGAAAAGCAGCATTCTGCCTCTGATGTAATCATGGGAATTGTCAAGAGGATTTTAATCAGTTTAGTAATTTCACTAAGAGCATCATCTTGATTATTTTCTAAGTTAAATTTCAGCAGCTCAATTAATTAGCCGGGGCTGGGTGTGAAACCTCTATGCTGCCAGCTGTACCAGGGGAGTGCCTGGGGTGGATAGAACCCGCAGAAGGGTTCTGAATGGGCATGAAAACTAATGTGCTTGTAGGCCTGGAGGGGTCAGGAGCAGATGGTGTCTTTCTTAGCATTGAAGCATAAGAATTCCCAGGCAGAGCTGAGCCCACCAGGACCAAGTCCTTAGCCTGGCTAAATGAGAGACAATCATGGGCCTGAAAGGGCAAGATTTGGTTCTCAATGAGATACGCACCACATTGCTTCAAAGAAGAGGGGTGCAGCTCTCCACAATTGACACACTTTGCCACACACGATTTGCACTTATCATGTGTGGCCTTTGAGCAACTTACACAGACTTCAGTAACCCCAACTTTGCTTGTTTACAGGAACGATTAGTATGGCTGAAGCGGTGACAGTAGTAGCACCTCTGCGGCAGTGGCACAAATGCCTTCATGCAGTAGTGATACCACTGGCACACACTGAATCAGGGAGCTTGTCACAGTCAAACGTGACAAAGAGTGTAGGGGTGGGTCTCGAGGCCCCCTACTTGTTTTCTCATCACAAGTTCAAAATTGACCATGCCATAGTTGGCCAGCTCTAAAGTGATGTCATCTATTGAGTAGTCCACTAGTTCTCTTGCATAAACTACTCCTTTCACAAAGTTCTTGTGAGAGTGCGGTCTCACACTCACAGGCATGCCATCAATTGTCCGAAGGGCACAAATCATGGCCGCCTCGGAGGGATACGACGCATTTGCCAAAAGGTTCCCATCTGAGAAATGGGAACCTTTTGGTTTCTACCAATTACATTATCTAAAGCTCTCCTCTGATAGATCATGTTGCCCTTAGCCAACATGCTGCCATGTGGAGCGAATAATGAGGAATCGTTTGAAGCCACCAGGCTCAAAAACACCAGGTAACCTCTAAATGAGGACACCCAACGTAATTGAGGCTCCGCTGTGCATACTTGCATGTTTAGTTTGTCAGGAAGACCCCATCCGGGATAGCACCGAAGCTGGACATACCGATCTTCACTGGGTCACTTGCTAAAACTGCAGCGGACCCGCCCATCCCCGCCACAGCTCCCATGGAGAGAGAGGAACCCTTAGTCTTTTTAATTTTGCATTTAATTTTCTTGTTAGGGGAGGAAGGCAGGGAATGAAACCGCTTCTCTCCTCTGACAGCAGGAGCCCCTAGGCTAGATGGACCAGCCTCAGCAAGATCCTTCTCTGAAATGGAGAAGGTCTTGGCTGTCACACGGGCACCAGCTGTGGGAGGAGATCCCTCCTCTCCTTGTGAGGCCTGTGGGGCCTGCACGATCTAATGAGGTCCTTGCACAGGTGTGGACTGGGGGTTCAGTGCTTGGCCCTGAGACCAGGTAAAGACCGTATGGAAGGTCCTACCATCGGAGGTTGGGTCACCTCAGGAACAAAGTCCATCTCAAGGGGGGCCTGCATGTGGCCATCTCCCCTAAGAGTTCAAAGATCTCATTCGAGGTTCTTTGTATACATATATTTTAATGCTGACAAACCAGCATCTATTGAGGAAGAGAGGGGGTCAGGTACAATGATCCCATGCAAACTTGTCACGCACACCTGCAGGCCCCAAAGGGCACAGTCTGATGGTCCCTGGTGTCCTTTGCTTTCCTGAGAAAGAAGAGGTGGGATATTGCTGCTAAGGATGCAGAGATTTCAGAGATGATGAGGCATTTTCATGAGTTGAGAATCAGAATGGTTGCTTTAGTGAGCTATACACCTGTATTTACAGGTACTTCAGTGACTAACTGATTCTATTACGATTAAGGCTACCCAAATCTGACTTTTTGTATTAATTTGACTGTACTTACATGTCTACAGTAACTGCTAGAACATTGAAATTTCCTGTTAGTTTTGCCCCAATAAGTGTATCAAGTCTTGATACAAAGGTGACATATTTACCCAAATTTTCAGAGTTGCCTTTGAAATCGAAAATTAATTTTGGGCCTGGTCACATTTTTTTTTTTAAAGAGCTCATCTGGTGACTGCTTACTTGGGCATAAGTCGCCGTATTAAAAACTGGCCTAGTACTAGGCTACTTCAAAATAAAATCCAGTAAAAGTGGAGCAAGCTCCAAACACTTCACCAAAGGGCAAAAATCAGATTAATATCGTTGACCCCACATGGGGGGCGTATCAGATATTAAGCTGACAAGAACAGATATTACACTTTGATCTTAGCCAAAAGGCCGAGAAGCAATCAGGGCCTAGTCACAAGTTTACAGCCATTCTCATTGACTTATCTTCCACTGATGAAGATACTGAGCGTACTGAAGAGACTGATCATGGTTCTTGTGCTGCCAATAGGTATAAATCAGAGATGCAAGAAATGACTAATTTATTGGTAGGTCTTGGTGCTCCAAAGCCTGAAGCATATACACTTTATTCTGGTTGGTCTTTTGATAGATTTTTGGACTCTTTTGAGGCTTATTGTTCCAGCCGTTACTCTAGTAAGCAAAAATATTGGTGGACTCCTGAATTGGGATGATTCTTGAAGGGAAAGGCTCTTTGTGTATATTGTGCTTGTGGTGGACTTGATCAGAAATATAAGTATATGAAATGGAAGCTCCAAGACTGGTATGCAGGTAAGACTTTCATTCAGTTGAAAGTCTCAGTATGAGAATGCACAACTTCTAGATGGTAAGGGATTACGCATTTTTTTGCTACTAGATTGGAACATTTGTACCGGAATGCTTATCCTAACAAGTTCTTGGATAGAAAAGATTTGAAGAGGTGTTTAGTCGATGCTTTACCAAGAAGTGTAGTAGATGGTTTAGAGCAATATCTAGCACTCCAAGAGCAGCAAATGGTCGATAGAACACCTGGCATGATGTTCTTGTACTCCTAGAGGCCCAAGATGATGCTGTTCATTGGAGTACAGGTCAGAGATTGTTTGGTTCTGAATCTTGGAACATCTCAGCAGCTCAGCCTTGGGCAGGTGCATAGAATATATGTACATGTGAACATGAAAGTATCTGATTCAGAGATGAATCCTGCTTATGAGTCTCCTTTTAGGTTGAGGTCCAAATCTTGCCATTCAAAGTCTCCAAAAACATTCCCTAGATTTATTTGGTGCAAGAACCTGGACATGTCTCTGAGGAATGTCACTGTCGTCTGAGATTGATTTTTTGCCTAAGAATAAGATTTTGGTGGATGTAGGTAATGAATGTTTAGTGAAAGACAGTATAGCAGTTGGGAATTTGCAGAGTGAGCTTGTAGGTTCAACTAGATTTGTGGGAGTAGCAGGTGTTGACTTGAGTGAAGAGCTATTGACTGCTGAGCTGAAGATATAGAGAGCATGCAAGTCATAATCAATAGTGCATGAATTGAAAGGTAGTGTGATGGCCAGTGTTACTGTGAATGAATGGAGTTGCATATTAAGAGAGTTTAGAAGGTTTATCGGAAAGTTTGTAGTATGCAATGGTTTAGAGTATTTTGTGCAAGGTATATATTCTTGCATTTTCTGTGTGTGGCACGATTGGAATGGTGAATGAGTGTCTGTTGGAGAGCATGGAATATTGTGAAAGGGAGGATGATATAGCTAGTGCTTTAGAGGAGAAGCAGCTAGTGTTAGTCGAATGTGGGAGGGGGAAGCATAAGAGTAAATGGTTGAGAAAGAGTGAATGGATGGAACAGTTTGTTGAGTGAGATGGAAGAGTTTTCTGGATTTTTGTGAATGAGTCTGAATCTATGCTAGCGAGTATAAGTGTGCAATTGGAGCAAGAGTCGATGAATGCTATGAAAGAATGGGAAGGTTTGATGGATGAAGTAGAGAAGCTGGTTCAGGATAGGAGTGAGATTGGTCAGGGAGTGTCAGATGTGGGGGTGGATGAAGTAGAGAGAGAAGGGGGTATGGAGAGACATGATGAAGAGATGGTTGTCAGCCCTGTTGACTAGGAGGAGAGGCAAAATGAAAGAGTATAACTGGGTGATGATGAAAGAATTATGAATGAGTGAGGTATGTTTGTGAAGATAGGGATTGAGACAAGGTGAGGTGTGGTGAACTTAGGTGGGAGGGATATAATAGAGTGGTTGTCTGCCTCCCCTTCCCTGCCTCTAATCCCTTTCCTTTTCAGAATGTGTGTGGAGCGCCGGTGCGACATCATAGCTCTGGGTGGATGACTTGATAGATTTCTAGTGTGCCCCTCATTCACCCCTGTCTCTTCCTATAGGCGGACTTTTAAGTTTAAAAAAAGAGAAATATCTAAAAGGATAATTCTTAGTGATTAGTATAAGATCAAAGTTAAGCGTGAGATAAAAAGAGAAAGAGTTTAGTGGAAGAAAGATAGGTAAGTGCCACCTTGCAAAAGTACGTGTGGATGAGCAAGTATTAGTAGTAGGGATGATTGAGTGTGGCAGTGACTTGATTTCTGAAAATGTGTTCTCTTTTCCATCTCTGTGGTACCGCTAAGACCAGTCAGCAACAGCTGGCTTCGTGTGGCAGCAGCAGCCAGCCTAGACCCTCTCTCATACCTGGGACACAAAAAGGACTGTTTTGAAGTGTGGGTTTCAAGACCACCTCCCAGTCACCTACGCATCTGTTGGAGCCAGAGCGCTCCCAATTTCAGCATTTGACTGGAACCCACACATCCCAGTCCTTGATTGCAGCTCAAATCCTGGTCTTCTAAGACAGAACAACATTAAAACACCCTCCTTCCCTTAGAACGCAGGCCTGCCTCCTGTTCCCTCTCCCATTTCCCCCTGACTTGCAAGGTTATGATTAATTATTTTAGATTTTGTGGATGATTCTTTTTTTGTGCTAGCCAGTATATATTTTGTGCTCAGATATATATATATATATATATATATATGTATAAATCTTTCATGAGCATGTAGCCGAGTGGTCTAAGGGGTGGTTTAATTGAGATCAAACTGGTTGCTTGTTGCATCAGTGTGCTTGGTTTGAATCCCACCACTGTACAGAATGTTTTGAATTAGGAAATAACTTTTTCTGAAGAAAAATTATCCTGTTTTTCCATTTCTTACAGTATGATAGATTCATATTCATATATATAATTTCTCAATACATTATTCGTCTGTTATTTATACTAGCATAAGATTGATATTTATTTGGGTTTAAGTGTAAGGATATATATTCTGGATAATTTTACTTGCTATTAGCTAAGGGTTGAAAAGTTGGGGGAATAAAAAATCAATTTTAGAACAACCGGGTTGGCCTTGTCTGGGTGGCGGGGATAGTTGGTGAGGGGCTCACAACCCTGCTGCCACAAAGTCCTGCAATTAATTGTCGCCCAAACCAACCTAATTATTGTAAAAAGAATTACTGATGAATCACTGACACCTAAAGCAAGACATGCAAAATGGGTTTCAACTATAGAAAAAGAAATCAAAACCTTCTTAGTAATGTAACTATAGATGGGCGGAGACTGGATAGAAAAGGTATTATCACATAATACTGAAGCAATTCTCCATTGTGCAAAAACTCAATTTCTTCTAAGAAGACTCACAATAGATTTGAGTTAATTTTTAACTGCTTCTATGTCTGCAATAATGAAGAAATTGCAGATGAAGATAGACTTGGAAAGATTCAATCTTTATTAGACCTTCTCATAAAAAATTATAAGTCACTATATACTCCAGGAATGGATGTTGTCATAAATGAAACCCTAATTCCATGGAGGGGAAGATTGAGTTTTGACAGTATATACCAAACAAGGCATATAAGTATGGAATAAAACTTTTCAAGCTCTGTTCCTTGAAAGGGTTTCCATATAACATATCAATCTATTCATTAAAGGCAGAGTAAGATCAAAGGGAAGTGGGCTTAGTTACTAGAGTGTGCAAAGAGTTGATGCATGCCCTTCTTGATAAAGGACACACACTCTACGTAGATAATTTCTATTCGAGCAACGAGTTAGCAGAGAGTTTCCTACAGAGAAAGACTCATATTGTAGGGACTGTCAGAGCTTCTAAAAAGAATATTGCCAAAGAAGTTATGGATTAAAACATAAAAAGTGAAGTAATTTCGAAAGAGAATGAACAAGGTATAGTCATCCTCAAATGGAAGGAAGTAAGAGATGTCTGAATACTATTGATAAAACACAAACCAAGTCTGGTTGAAGTAACAAAGAGGAGTGGAACAGGAGAAGTAGGTCCATCTTCAAATTTCCCTTCAACCAAGAGACCAGGAGTAACTAAAAAGCCAGAGGCTGTAATAGCATGCAATAAGGGCAAATCAGGGATAGATCTGTCCGATCAAGTGGTTTCATAAGGTACAACCCTTCAAAAGGGGGTCAAATGGTACTGGAAATTGGGGATTAAACTTCTTTGTGGAATAAGCCTTGTAAAGGCACATGCAGTGTACCACGAGATAAAAGGAACAAAAATAAAGATACAACATTTTAGAGAAGAAATTGTGTTGGTTCTTTTAGGCAGAACTATAGAAATAAATGTTAATAATATAAAAAAAACATGTCCTAGAACCTCTGAAGAATGCAAACAACCAAGACCTGTTTTGAACCTGCAAAATATACAATAAGAAAATATTTGATTCAGATGGTAAACTGCTGATAGAAAAAAAATCTGAGGTCAAAATACTTCTGCTGTGGGTGCCCAAACAAGCCTGTTATGTATAGCCCATGTTTGATAGAATCTCACAAACATTTCTTTTCAAATATAGGTAAATGATTTTATGTTCTTATTATTCTCATTAAATTGTATTGTTAGTTTTTGAAATTTTGTAATTTAAAAAAGAATAAAAACAAAAGGTTAAGTTATGGATAACAGATTTTATCTTAGTAGAAAGAACTCATATTTTGTAATATTACTATTAGTTTAAAAGTACATATTATTTTGAAATGTCAAAATAAAAAAAACAAATGGTTCATGTACTTGGCTTGGAGTCTAACTGAATCCTGGGTATTAATATAAATCTTTTGTAAAAAACTCTACAAGATGCCAAGCTCATCAAGAAAAATGCACAGTGGCACAACAGGTTTGTGAAGACAGAAATACACAGAGTGTCATCAATAGTTGTTGAAGGTCTCATAACTGAAAAATAATTGTCAACAATATATGTTGTGGAGCATTTGAAAATGTGAGTCAATATATATAGTTGACATGGCAGTCAACATGTTAATTTGCTTTTTTTGTCCACTTGCTTTATTTCATTAATAATAATTCTTACATTTTCTTGAGGCTTCCGATGTAACTAGAGCATATTTACAGAGTATCAACCATTCACCCCTACTTCTTGGGAACCCCAGACTAAATCCTCCAGATGTCATGGTAGACAGTTCAGAGTGGTGAATATGGTTTGGTGACTAGCCTCAAAGTGGGGAAACACACCAGCTTCCCCAGACATGGATCTTTGTGTAGGTTCCTTCTGTAGTCGGGTAAATCCTTGCAGTCAGTGGAGCCGGGAGGATATGCTGCTCCTCCAAGTCAATCAAGTGAGTAGGATCTTCCCTATCAAGTCAATCAAGTGAGTAGGATCTTCCCTATTTGCACACAGACCAGAAAGACATGCTGCTGCTGCTCCTCCAGTTACCAGGTGTAGCATTTTTTTAATGCCTATCTGGCATTTGTGCCAAGTGTATCAGTCTATACCCACAAGATTCCCCAATTTGGGAGCTTCTTAAAATTAGATGAAAATAGGAAATTTTTGCCATTATAAATTGCAATTACCTTTTCTTGGAGGGATTCTTGTTGCAACAACTTAGTAGGTGAGTTTACAGATTTTGCACATAGTCCATCAACATTAGTAAAAGGACTTGCCTCTGCATGAAAGAATTCTTCACTAACTTCTTCTTTCAATGACATCTCTCCAAAGTCCTGCTTAAAGAAGAACAAAATTAGATTCCACACAGAGCAACCAAGATAACCAATGTGACCAATATTCTTCATGTCACTAATGGACCTTGATCTTATGGAAATCAGTTTGTGCTCTTTTCATAATTTAAATTCACATTATTAATGGCTCAGTTTAGGGATTTAGATATGTTCACTTTCATACAAAAAGAATGAGTGATCCATCAAATTGGAGAGATTAGTGGGTGTAACTAGCACAAGTGTGCATGTTGCTAATGGCTAAATAGCAGCATCCAAATTAATGAGGGGAGACTGACTAAATAAGGAATGTCAACTGCTTCAAGGAGCAAAAGTAGATAAAATGATAATGAATAGATGAGGATCATTAGCAATAACAGTGTCATGAATAAACATCTTTCTTACCTAGTGCCTATTGAAAACAGAACCTGGAACCTGCTTTAATTTATGATAGTTATTCTGAATACTTATGTGAGATCTAAACAAGAAGAGTATAAAATAAAAATATAATGAAACCATGAAAGGTCACACAGTTCTCATTTTCATTCTCTCATGCTTGAGGCTAATTATATACATGGAGAATGAATGGGGAAGGTTATTAGACAAATAGCTTGGTTCCTAATGGAGAAATGTAGCAGTTAAATAAGGTTATTTGTAGGTAAAATATAAGTAGTCATTCAAAGGAATAGTGATGCTGCACAATAATTTTACTATCAGTTTGTGTAAATTGATTATATCCTATGATGCAGTTCATTTTTACAGCGTCCATCTGGCTACTACTACCAAAGCCATAAGTCACCATGTCCTATGATGCAAGCTTTATTCATCAATTGGGGTAGAATCTTATAAAAAAGATGATGTTTTTGTGTACACTATGAATTATTATAAATTAGCACTGAATTTAGGCCTTTATTGGTCACAAATATAGATTCAAGTAGAAACAAGTTGTCAAACCCAATGTTAATTTGAGGAACTGGATAACATTTTGGGTTAAATGGTAGAAAATCCAAATAGCTAAAGTTGAGGGTGGCATGGATGGATTGTTTGTATGGAGTGGTGAGAGACTCCTTCTGATGTCTAAATTTAATGTTTGATAGTGATTGAGGACAGGGATTTTCTTTGTGGCCTTTTTTGCAATGTTTGCTATGTGTTTTGAATGTGATGTAGGTGTCTAGTATGAGTCTTTGGAGGGTGGATTTTGAGTTATTGGCAGGTGCTGTGCATTTAGTCTGATTTTGGGGTGTTTTTTGATTCATGGTTGTTGGGTATGAAAAGCAATACTGTTGATTTGTTTGCTGTGGCAGTACTGCAGTTTTGTGTCAGCCATTGAGTCAGTATAGGTGTTGATTAATGATTGATTGGTTTTAAGTGGCACAACTACTAGATTATTGCGACCAGCTGAACCTTTTTATGTAGTTTGTGCATTTATTATGAGCAGTGAATTAGTGATGGATGCATGACAGATGGTTGAAGATTTACAATTATGATTCAATAATTGTTAAAAAGAGTATTAAAAAGAAAATAAAAAATAAATTTAAAACAATGAATATTTACAGATGTAGTGTAAAGATATGGATGAATGAGGGAGAATGGCTGAGTAATGATTTATGAATGGATAAATGAATGTCAGAGATGGTGGGGGTGAGTGGGTGAATGAGACTGAATAGATGAATTATGCCTAATGAATTTGTTTTAAGATATTTACAAAATAATGCTTTGATGGATGAATGAGGAGGATGGTGATGAATGGGTGAAAGATGATCAGCAAATGGATGAAGGATAAAATATATAGAATATATATTAGAATTTATTTTAGAGTATTCATATTGTTTTAAAATAGAATATTTGGGATAAAGTATTTTTGAATTATATATGTTGAATTATATTGAATTATATTTTTGAGGGTAGCCTCCTTCAAAAATATGATGATCACATCCCGATCCACTCCACTAGATTGGCTAAGCATGGAGAGTAGGGAGTAGGCACCATCTGCCACCCCCCTCCCTCGGTGCCTCACAAGATGGACATTGCTGAGATCTCCAAAGCTGGGACATTCCATCATCATGTGGAACACCGTAACAGGCACTAAACAATCATCACAATAAGGGGGAGGACCCCTCTCCATAAGGTGTCTAGGAGTAATTTTGGTGTGGCCCACCCGGAGACATGTAATACCACCTGTAGATGGTGTGGCAGACAACTATATCTGTCTAACGAGGTCCACTGCTCTTTCCATGCGTGAAGTATGGTATAGCGGATGGCAGGTTGGATATCACATGCTGGTATTGTGAGGCAGGTTGTTGTCTGTCTTGATGTAGATGTCTTAGCGAGGGCATCCACTGCCTCATTGCCATGGACCCCCACATGGGTAAGAACCCACCAGAATTGCACAGTTATGACCTTGGTTCATCAGAAGATGGAGCCACTTTGAGATCGATAGAACCAGTGGATGGTCATCATTAAAACAGTCTATCGCCTGAAGGGACCTTAGAGAATCAATAAATTACATAGGACATATCCCTTCAGGAAAATAAGGCTGAGGGCAGTCAAGATTGCAGTAAGTTCTGCAATGAATATAGATGCAGCTCTAGGAAGAGTGCCTCCTTTCCTAGATGAGGAAAAGATAACTCCAAACCAACTCTATCATCAGTGGTCTTGGAGCCATCTGTTAGACATAGATCCCTTATGCGAAGACTGATGGTCTTTAACCTGAAGGAGTTTAGCTTGTGGAGGGAGTGATCTTTTTCTCCCTGAAAGTGCCCTACAAATGGTGACCTTAGGTAGATCACAGGGACCTCTAGGGTGCTCCTGTGGGTTTATGTGCACAGTCAGGTCAGGGTGGGCTTCAAACAACACCTGAACTTGTGCGCCAAAGGCCTCTGGAGTGGAGCCTCTACCAGGAAGTTGGGTGGCATTGGCATCAGCCTACACTCTTTGGTTAGCCAGAGAATCAGGCAGTCTCTGTAGGTGGCACCAGCACCTGACCAGTGCTGAATGCCTGCAGAGGTCCAAGGGAATTACACCTCCATCCAGTAGAAGGCTAGGGATAGAGGACGACCTGAATGCCCCAGTTGTGAGGTGTACTCCTCCATGGTAGATAGAATCTAGCGCCTTTAGTCAGGCTTGGGTAGTGGAGGAGTACAGCTTGCAACCGTACTCTACTTTTGGCAATATTATTGCTTTGTGCAGCCTCAACATGATGGAGGAGACCAAGTTAGTTTGGTGTCAAAGATCAACCCCCAAAACAGACCCTCATCCCTAAATGGGATCCACTTGCCATAAAGATACAGATCAGGGTAGGATGTATTCCCCGGATCCTGCACAAATGTACTGCAATGGTCTTTTTCTGTGAGAAGCAGGAAACCCCTAAGGGTAGCCCACTCACAGACTTTCTCTATGGCAAGCTGGACCCATCTTTGAGCAGCTGGCATCCGTGAGACTGCAAAGGATAGATAGGTCATCTACAAATAAGGTGCTGATTACTCCATTTAGGAGCTCATCCACAATGTCATTGATCGCAACAGCAAATAGAGTTATGCTCAAGACACT
Organism: Ceratothoa steindachneri; assembly: GCA_963969495.1. Classification (NCBI taxonomy): domain Eukaryota; kingdom Metazoa; phylum Arthropoda; class Malacostraca; order Isopoda; family Cymothoidae; genus Ceratothoa; species Ceratothoa steindachneri. The sequence goes on from OZ018332.1 coordinate 31,814,158, forward strand.
GCTTTGTGGTGAGTCAACGCAGTAGGAGAGGACTCATCCAGCTCAACCCAGACAATCCTATTGGCCATGAATGCCTTTAAAAAAACAGGTGCCATCTCCCCCTTAGACCAATTTTGTGGAGTGTTTGGAGAATGCCGTGTCTCCAGGCCATGTCATAAGCTTTCTTCAGGTAAAAAAAACCTGTAATGTGGTGCTTTTGTGATCTAAATGCCTTGCAGATTCATTACTCCAGTGACAGGAGAGTGTCTGATGAGAAGTGAAACTAACGGAACCCAAACTTGCAGTTTGCGAAGAACTTTAAGCATTCTAGGATCAACATAAGTCGGACATTGACCATCTTCTCAAGCAGCTTGCACATGTACAGTGTGAGTGAGATTGGACAGAAGGTGGTAGGCTGCGAGTGATCTTTTCCCAGCTTTGGGATCAGAATCACCAACGCCAGGCTATAGATGCTCGGGAATGCTCCCTCCATCCAGATTTGGTTATAGAGGCCTAACAGAACGGACATCCTGTCTCGTGTAAGATGTCAAAGCATTGCATAGGGTATGTCATTGTGTCATGGGAAGCTGTCCTTATAGATTTTCAGGGTCTCTATTAATTCATGTATGGTAAAGAGAACATTGTATGACTCTCCACCTCTGGATGCAAAGTCAATGTCCTTCTATTCCTCTTGGGGTCATTGTATAGCCAAAGGGGAAGTAGTGACTCACTGGGCTACTAAAGTGAAAAAGGTGCCAAAGGCCTCTGCCACATTGGTAGGTGCAGCCAGGGTGTTTCCATTCAACAACAGGATGGGGCATGATGGAGTAACGTACTTCCCTTTCATTTTACAGACTCGATGCAATATCTTTGACATTGGTGTGGACAGCGAGATGGAGCTCAGATAGGATTGCCAGGAGGAGCATCGAGCAGACTTCATTGTCCAGCGATAGTGAGCCCTAGCTCTATGGAAGCCAATCTTACTGGTTTGTGAGTTAGGCTGAGATCTGTAGCTCCTCTCAAACAGCAAAGAGCCCCTTCTAGCAGCTGAAAAGTCTGGTTCCACCAGAGAGATGCTAACTGATGCGGCAAAGGGGAGATAGGATGTGATGTATTCTACAGCTGCATCAACAGTGCCAAATTCTTCTGCATGACTGTCAAAGTTGCAGGATTCCACAAACTTCAGCCAATCTGCACGAGGGAGACAAGTAGTGGGAGGAGATACCACGGTCTTTAAAATTATAGGATAGTGGTCACTTCCACCATGCAAGTGAAATCCGCTGCTATACTTGAGCTGCAGAGCAAGAGGTCTATGGCCGTGGATGTGCCCATTAGGGTATGGAAATGGGTGGGCTCACCAGTGTTATGGACAACTAAGTCATGCCCATCAATAAAGGTGAGGGAGGGAATCACCCCTGCTATTGCAGATTGAATCCCCCCACAACAATTGACGACAATTGAAATCTCCAAGCAGTAACAATGGAAGGAGGAAGCTGCCTAACAAGGTTTTCTAGGTGCTGGGGTACAATGTCGTCACTTGGTGGTAGATAAATGCAACAGACTGTGTAGTTTGCACCTAGGTGGATGCATCCTGCCACAGCCTGCAGGAAGGATTGTAATTTTATTTCTTGAAAGGGGACATCATGACTGTGGTATAAACAACCACCACCGGGAGTAGAGGTTTGCAGCACCTTATATCCTGTGGGGCAGGGACAATTTCCCTGCCTCATCCTGGTCTCTTGAAGGCAGATAACTGCTGGGGAGGAGTCTGCCACCAGGGTGGCAAGTTCACCCCAGTTTTCAGTTAGACCACGAATGTTCCACTGCAGGATTGTGGCCAAATTGATTTCAATTAAGGTTTAAGGGCGACTAGGCCTGTCTTTTTGGTCAATGTTCCTGCAGAGGTGAAGGTAAGCTGAGGGTGAGGGTTGGAGATTTTTTTCTCTTTTCTTCTCCACCATTCTTTATAGGAAGCTTGATGTTTTTTTGTGAAGCCCCAGTGGTCCATTTTGTAGAGGATCTATTGATGACTACATGTCACCTATCTGTGTCCTTATGGAATTCTTGGGGGACTCTAGCTCCCCAGGGAATGACAAGACGTCGTCCTCCACATGGGGTGTCAAGCGGAGCTTCAGATTGGAGTTGGTGGCAGGGTTGCTCTCCTTCTTCTCCATATCGCCATTACTTGATATGTTGTCAGTGTTTTGGTCTTTGTCTGCTGGGGGCACATGAGATGTGGAGGCAGCACATACTGCCTCCGTCTCCTGAGCCTCCGTTACCAAGATGATTTTAGCTGGTGGTGGTGCCTCCAATGAGTAAAAGGACTCTGAGGTGGAGCGACATCTCTTCTGCTGCAAGAATTTTGTAGACAAGGCCCTCTTTGGCTTGGCCTCTGGAGCCTGGACTGAGTAGACCGGTGGTTACTCAGTTGAGTTGGCATGTGTCAACTGCCTCATTTTCTAGGGCGCTAAATCTATTCATAACTGCCGATGCAACAGATGCACCTTCTGGGGGCGGGACTGTGGCATGCTGTTTTGGGAGAGTAACTTTTGTATCTTTAGCAGAGAGGCTAGCTGCAGTAGAGGAGAAGGTCTTAAATTCTTTGCCAGCCGAAACATCAGGTCTCTCATAGCGCTGGCCAGGATGATCATTTGTGAGTTTGCCAGATGTACGATGTCCTATTCCAATTTATATGTTTTGCTTTGCCGGGAATTCACAGGATGATCTTCTGTGCAGTAGAAGAAGTAGGGTTCTTTACTGCATTCTACCGTGGCAGGGTTATCTAGGGCAGAGCAGTTGCTGCATTGTAGTGCATCTTTACAGTGCTTCCTCCCATGCCTATAATTGAAGCACCAGTAGCATAGGAGGGGCCTATATGTGAAAGGTTTCACCTTCATTGATTGAGAGCCGATCTTGATCCTGTCGGGTGCAAAGTAGCGAAGAGAACCAAGATTATCAGGTATTTTGTCCCCTTCATTTTTGTGACATTGCTCACATTGTCAGGGCACATTCAACTAACTCAATTCAGAGAAGTCAAAAAGGTCATAACTGTATATGCATCCCTTACTGAAGTTAAAGGTCTTGCATGTTAATTTCCTGTTTGGCACCAGGAGCCACAGCCTAATGGGTCTGTGCAGGGACTGGGCACTAGCCGATGAGGACGAGGTACCTCGTTCCCAGGGAGATTGCTTGCTTTAAAAAGCAGGCCCTGTAATAACCCTACCCCCACACGCATCCCCAGCCCAGACACCCAACCATCCAACACAGGATGACTCTTAAAGAGTGATCCCTCTGATGGGTGGCGCTGTTGACCTATACTGGAAGGCTATGTTGGAGCTATTTGGTCTGGTCCCTAGCTGGTGACACATCTAGTATGGATGTTACGACTGGAATGGAAAGTCACACCAGTTTATGACTGGTAATGTCATTTTATATCACTGGATAAGGCATAGAGCAAAGAACATCATCTGATATGGCTGGTGAGGAAGCTTATGCATGTTTACAGCTTGTAGCATCGTCTGTTAAGACTGGAGAAGGCACAAAGCTTGGAATGTTGTCTGATATGACTGATGAACAACATTAGGCAACTTTACACATTTTTTTTTTTATAGAGCCCAAAACTAGGCTATTTTAAAATAAAAAAATGAAAATAACAATGATAAAAATGTGAAAAACTTAACAATTAGGAAGCAATCTCTGGCAGCGGGGGGAGGTCTCCCTCACCCCGGTGCAGAAGCATGCAACCTACAAAGAAAACAATAACAAAGAAAAAAAATAGAACCTTTTTAAATAAAGGGAAGAAGCCCGACCTCCCCCCAAAAGTCAACAAGTCCACCAGTCAATGTGCACGCACCTGTCCCGAGTACAGAGGACAGGCGGTAGCAACCCCGCCCATCCTGATACCTGGACAGGTAACATGCGCGAAGATCACCCAGACTGGGACATTCGACAAGAATGTGCCGAACAGTCTGGGGAACGACGCAGTTGTCGCAATAGGGCGCAGGAGAGCACTCCATCAAATAGCGATGCGTCACACGAGTGTGTCCGATTGGGAGATGACAGAAAGCGACCCGAAGCCGTCGCGGCATTGAAGGATAGGTCCATGGGAACAGTCGCAGCACTATGGCACAAAACTTTAAGTTCCCTTCGACTGTCTCCCATCTTCTTTGCCAAGCAGTCCGAAGAGCGCCCGTATTCCTGCCATGTAGTCGGTGTGAGGAAGAGCGAAACGCTGGTCCGGTCGCAGAGTCCTCGCGGACTCTTTGGCGCGCTCATTCCCCGCAATTCCTACATGTCCAGGAACCCAGCAGAAGATAATCTCGACATCTGCCCGGCTCACCAAAACCGTGGCATCACGGATATCGCAAACCAGGGAATGTAGAGATTCCAATGCCCCGAGAGCACTCAGGGCACTTTGTGAGTCGCTATAGATCACAATCCGGTCTCCGAACCGGGCACGTCGCGTAAACTCCCGCACTGAGTGGTGTATTGCCACCAGCTCAGCCATGAAGAGAGACGCAGAGCCTGGCAGAGCCCGCTGACTTCAAACAAAGGGGATACGGCGTGGAAGCCAACCCCCTCTTCAGACTTGGAGCCATCCGTATACACTGCCACGGTTCCAGAGTGACACGAGATGTGCTCCAAAAAGGTCGAACGCAATACTCCCGGCGCTGTACAAGCTTTGGGAGCAGAGGCGTGGCGAAAAATAGCCAAATGTGGTACCCTCCAGGGTGTCGTCCTGGGCAGAACCAGGGGTGCCACCGGCCCGAGAGCTATATCTAGCTCTCGAAGGAGTTTCCTGGGCCTAAACCCAGAGGGCTTAGGGTATGACTGGCGTCTCTCGGAGGCATAGGCAACGTCGAGATCAGCTGCGGATGCAGAGAAAGCTGTTGGCGACTGAGGGAGGCGCAGGGCTCGCGGGTACAGGCGAGTGATGCACTGCACGCAGCGCAGAGCGAGTGGTATCTCCCTAGCATCGACCAACAGGCTCTCAATGGGGAAAGTGCGGAAGGCACCGGTCGCAAGGCGAAGGCCAGTGTGGTGGATCGAATCCACCTTCCGCAATAAACGCTCGGCTGTGGATGCATAAAACTCGCATCCGTAGTCGAGCTTCGAACGAACACAGGATCGATAAAAAAGTAGGGCAGTAGTCCTATCAGCGCCCCAAGCGCTGAACGTCACGGAACGGAGAATATCCATGGCGCGGGTACAAGAGACCCTAAGGCTGCGAATATGAGCCTCCCATGTGAGGCGTCGCTCAAATACAAGACCAAGGAACGGTGCGACTCAACCACATCCAGGCGCACCCCATTAAGAAACAAATCTGGGTCGGGGTGGAGCCGTGGATGGCGGCAGTAGTGCACCACCTTAGTCTTGGCCAAAGAAAACCGAAACCTGTGCGCTTCGGCATTGCGAGAGACGCGGTTCAATGCCTGTTGGAGTCGACGCTCCAGAGTTGGCATCTGGGCCGCGCCAAAAGAGATCGAAAGGTCGTCCACGTAGAGCGAACATCTTCTGGTAGCACCGAGGCGATTCCGTTGATGCTCAGGGCAAAGAGTGTGACACTGAGGACACCTCCCTGCGGGACACCCTCTTCCTGCTCCTGTGGGTCGGAGAGAGCTCCCCCCCCCCCCCCCCGTACGCGGAATCGACGATCTCGCAAAAATTCAGATATAAAGACAGGGAGGCGTCCCCTTGCCCTCATCGTGTGGAGAGTCTCCATGATACCGTATCGCCATGCGGTATCATAGGCCTTCTCCAGATCCAAAAAAAACACCGTGGCGTAGTGCTGTCTACGAAGGAAAGCCTCGCAGACGGCATTTTCCAGTCGGAGCAGAGCATCCGACGTGGAGTGGAACTTGCGGAAGCCGCACTGTGCAGAAAACAGATGGCCTCCGCTGTCCAGAAAAAAGGCTAGTCTAACATTTACCAATTTCTCCATCAACTTGCACACGCAAGAGCTTAGAGAGATTGGGCGGAAACCAGTCGGAGTAGAATGATCTCTCCCCGGCTTGAGAAGGGCGAGCACAGTAGAGATTCCCCGGAATCTGGGAGAAGACCTTCCACCTCAGATCCTGTTGAACAAATCTAACAGAAAGGCCACGCCTCGCTCACCCAGTTGTCGAAACATGGCGTACGGGACATCGTCCGGACCATGGGCGGGGTCCGCGTACGAAGCGAGAGCGGAGCGCAACTCGCTCCCAGTAAACCTGTCATTGAAGGGTTCTCCGCCTCTGGAGGTAAAGTCCAGCCGGCGTGCATTGAATGCTGGCGGAGCAGCATCCCGGCTAGAGAATGCGGAGAAAGCGGTCGCGGAGGATTCCGCCAGGGACGCTGGGTCGAAGATTGCGGTCCCATTCTCCTGGAGAACGGGAGGGGGGTGGGTCCTGCGAGAACTTGCCCCGAATCCTTTTGACTTGCTTCTACATCTCTGCTAAAGGGGTCTTCCCGTTAAGTGAAGACACGTATGCCCGCCAAGAAGAGCGGCGGGCGTGCTTCCAAATATAGCGGAACCTAGCCCTAGCCCGACGAAATTCAGCGACAGTGAAATCGTTCGGGCGGCGCTTATAGCGCATGTAGGCATAACGCTTCTGTTTGAGGGCCGTCTCACACTCGGCCTACCACCATGGGAGTGGTCGGCGTGCAAAACGGCCAGACGTTCTAGGAATAGTAGTCAGGCCCGCGGCGATGAGGTTACCGGAGAAGAACTCAACGGCCTCATCTACCTACCTAAACTCCTCGACTGAGATAGAGAAGCCACTTTACACAGCTGGTAAGGTTGTTGCCACTCAGATTGGATCAGCAGAACATAAGATGATAGAGGAGTTGTTCAAATGGTTTGTTGGCTGGGGCATAAATCCAGCCTAAATGACAACTCAGGGAAGAAGTATTCAGAAAGGAAATAGGCAAAAAGATAGAAGAGTGAAAATTTTAAATAAATGAACAGTTCAGTGTTCAAGGTTATGCAGATCTAGAGAAAGCAGGGAGCAAAGGACAGACTTAAGAAAAGTGGACCAAGAGGCAGAAGCTTAAGAATTTGAGCAATTGGGTTACTAATAACAACAAGGTTATAAGAATAAATTTATTTAAGAACTAACTACTATACAAAAGAATATTTACAATTGGAGTAACACCAGAGATTTTTTTGTCTTTATTATTTTATTTTAAGGGGAATAATGTGGCAGCTGCCCATTCCTGATGGACTCTCAGTGGCTGCCCTGTTAAAATGGGATCACCTGAAAAAGGTCATAAGGGGTGTGGGAAACCCTCAATAAAAATGAGGAAAAACAAAGGACTAAAAGAAAACAGCACAACAAACACAGACGCACACTTAAATTACAGGTATACCACACACATTATAAAAACAAGGGTGACTAGGGCAATAAACAAATGACATGCGCCAGCTGAGTGGGAAGGCACAAGACAAAAGATAAAACAATAAATTTAAATACAAAAAGGAAAGACAATTTATAAAAGGGATAAAGCACCACTTTGTGATAGAAATGTAAGGAGGGAGTCCTTGCTAAAAGAAAGCAATTCAAGAAGAGAGATGAGGGGGGTACTAGAGAAGGTAGGAAAGCAAGAATTTCAAAGATAAGAAAGGCGGGGACAAACTACTAAGATGTAAGAGACAGATAACTCGCCACTGCAAAAGGCACAGCCAGGGGCAACTCAGCCTCCACTCGAAACTAAATAGCCATGGATGATTAGCATGTGCCCAATTCGCAAAGGGTTGTAGCCATGCACAAAGTGAGAGTGGAGTGCAACTCACTCAAAGTAAACCTGTCATTGAAGGGTTCTCCACCTCTGAAGGTAAAGTCCAGTCAGTGGCCTTCCATGACATCAAAACGCGAATTGAATGCTGGCAGAACAGCATCCCAGCTAGAGAATGTGGTCACGGATTCCACCATGGACACGAGGTCCGAGATTGTGGTCCCATGCTCCTGGAAAATGGGAGGGGGGTCCTGCAAGAACTTGCCCAAAATCATTTTGACTCACTTCCACATCTCTGCTAGAGTGAGCTTCCCATAAAGTGTAGACATGTATGCCTGCAAGAAAGAGCAGCAGGCATCCTTTGAAATATACCGAAACCTAGCCCTAGATTAACAAAATTCACTGACAGTGAAATAATTCAGGGGGCGCTCATAGAGCATGTAGTCATAACACTTCTGTTTGATGGCTGTCTCACATTCAGTTGAACAGTGCAGGAGGGATCAGCCAGATGTTCTAGTAATAGTAGTTAGGCCCACGGCGATGAGGTTGCCGGAGAAAAACTCAAGTGCCTCATCTACCAACCTAAACTCAACTGAGATGGAGAAATCAGTCATTTCCTGAAATGCAGACCACCGCGCCTGAGCTAAGCACCACCAGGGTGGGCTCTCGGGCGGCAGTGGCCCAGAGAAAAATGATATTTGAATCGTTAAGTGATCACTCCCATGGAAGTCATTGACTCCCACCCAAAATCAGACTGTGCATCCAAAGATCACAAGCATAGATTGAGGCATGAAAATGAAGCAGTTCTAGGGCAGTGTTGTGTAAACTCATCCACATTTATGATACCCATCTCTAACTCGTGATCAGGTCGGCAAGGATTTGATAAATGCAATTAATTGAGTAGTCTCCCCAGATTGGGTTGTCTACTGTTTAGATCTCTGAGTAAGAGAAAGGGCCTTGGCAACCATGCATTGATGCGGCGGAAGGCTCCTGCGTCAAAGTCAGCTGATGGTGGAATGTATGCTGAAATAACAGTATACCCTCATATCCAAGTGTAGCTCAACATCTCTTACCTGAAAGAAGGTATCTAAAGCAAAGAGAAGAATGAAGGCATCATGCTGGGTCTAAATTGCGCATCATCCTGCCCTGCTCCCATCCCGTGGTGGTGGGGTCACCAAACCCTTATACCCCGGGAGGGTGGGCAGGGAGCAGGCCGAGCATGTTCTCCTGCAAAAAGATAGCTAGTGGGGAGATCAGCCTCCGCAGCAACTCCCACTTGACCGAGAGTCTGCGGCAATTCCATTGGAGGAATATGCGCTCCAGGCATAGCTTGGAGGAGATGTGGGGCCCTTTTTGAAGAGAAGACCTTCACCAGAATGGCCATACACTTCCCGGAGGCAGAACTCGTGGCTCTGTTGGCCAGACAATGCGCTGTTGCCTTCGAGGACATACCAGGGGAGGTTTGGCATGCCCTGCGAGTCCTTTCCTCCCAAGCAGGGAAGCTTCAGAGGCGTTGGTCCTTCTTTTGAAGGATATACCATCTCTGTACAACCCGGCCAGCCACTGGGTGTGGGTAAAGGAGCCGAAACTCCTTTCCAGGGACAGCTTTTGGAACTGTGTAAGATGTCCTCAGAACCAACTTCAGGGGTGTTGCTTCCTGTAAATCTAACAACTCCGTGGAGCCGCGAGGCCGTTTCGCATTATAGCAAACCGTCATGCTGGGGGAAGTGAAGGGAGCCCTGGCTTTAGCTGGCGCTGGGTGTGAACTCTCTGTGCTGCCAGCTTTACCAGGAGAGCAACTGGGGTGGGTAGAACACGCACAAGGGTTCCGAATAGGCACAGAAATGACCGTGCTCATAGGCCTGCAGAGGCCAAGAGCAGAGGGTGTCTTTCTTAACAATGAGGCATATGATGACCCAAGGAGCGTCAAACGCAAAAAGACCAAGTTCTTAGCCTCATGAAATGAGAGAGAATCCTGGGATTGAACAGCCAGAATTTCCTTCTCAAGGAAATTCACCCCCAAGGCATCACAGGTCCCATTCGAGGTACATTTCGTCCTAGCCTGGCTTCGACTGGCGAACCGGCATCCATCAATGAAGAGAAGGAGGGGAGAGGTGTAGTGACCCTCTGTAAGCTTGATGTGCCTCCCAGCAGAACTTTCGAGGACACAGGCTGACGGGCCTTGTCAGCCCTTGCCTAAGGACTTGATCTTGCCACACTCAGCGCTACCTGTGATATCTTATGCATCAATTATCAAAAAAGGCACCCTCTATTCCTCATCCTGCAGACTTACACGCAGTCATTTCCCCAATTATTAAGAAGTATTCAGGTAGATTTACCACCTCTTCTCAGGTATATCTGGTGGCAATGTAGCGGGCCGAAAATCTAAACTAACCCCCAATCGATCCAACCCGCTTCCTACACTATCCGGACGTGAGAAATCGAAGGAGAATGAAACGGATTGTATATACAGTCCCTTTACTTACAAAAAAATTTACAAAATATCTACAATAGAGAGGGGGCGATTATATTGGAGATCTTACTTTTTGGCCAAAAATACAAAAAGAAAATCCTATATATATGAATACTATTTAATCTATCCTAATAAACATAAAAAATCAAACAACCAAAAAAAATCCTGACTACAACAGTCAATATATACACAACAATCAAGGCCTCACTTTATACAAAGAGGATGGGAAGATGTCCAGCCACCTGCCACTCGAGCGAGCAAAATGCCTAGGACTTACAAGTGTGGCGCCTCTGCGCTTGATGGAAGATAATGACTTTAAAAAAAAAGCTTACGTGGCTATTATAAGCCCTCCTTCATTAAGCTATACTAATGGCCTTTATTTATTAATGATAATATAGCTTTCCAGGATATAACGCTTTGTTTGTAATATAAGGATATACGAAACTAAGTCCTATCTTTCCAGAATATGAGGCCTGGAAAGAAAGAAAAAAAACATGGTAATCATTTTTATACATAAAATAAACAAAAAAACAAACCCATTCCCATTCACACACATTCTTACAGAGGGAGGGAGAGGGTACTGAGAAAAGGGGTGGGAGAATGGCCCTTTTACACACACTCACATTCGCCCCACCACACCCCTCCTTCCTTAAGCCATTCGACCAGCCACTCACTAAACCCTTTCAATCACTCTTCACGGTACCACTTGTGCTCAATCGCACCCTTCTGCACCCATTCACACTCGTCTACTGGTCCCTGGCTATGCGTAGCAATTAGTCGGGGTTGTTCGTCAGTCGTCCTGTCAGTCTCATCGTCACTATTTATCATCTCATCAACCATACTCTTAGCCCTCATTACCAGTTCTCCCATCTCACGACAGAATTCTTTCATACTCTTCCGTTCAGAACCCTCACTCTTCATACCCCCATTCATCAGCTCCTCACTCACAGCTCTCATCCAACTCAAGGTACATTCTTGCGAAACAGACAGGTCATTCACATCCCCTGTATTCTCAACAGGCATACCAGAAACCCCTTCGACTGGTTCCCACCAGAAACCTGAAAAATCAGCCACTTCATCATTCACTACATCAAACTCACCCCTACTATTACCATTCATAAAACCCGAAAAATCAGCCACACTAGGTTCATTCTGCCCAAACACACTATCATTCATACTGTTCCCAAAACCAGAAAAATCAGGCACAGGCAGCTCACTCACTCGTCTACTTATACCAGCCAAATCACTCACCTGTTTACGCAAAAACTCAATCTCCCTTTCAAGATCCCCCATACCAGAAACACTCTGCTCAGACTTACTTTCATTCGTACTTGCATTCTTCCTTTCACCCTTCTTTGTACGCTTTCTACTCCTCGAGACTAAGACTAGCTCTTTCCCAGACAGATCCATACTATCACATTCAATCTCATCATCATGCACTTTACCTCTCTCTCTACACAGTCCATACACTGGATGGCTCACCAGGTAGTCAGGAGGTTCTCTCCATCTCCTTAACTGACTCTGATGAGCCCGCACTCTCTCAGTCATGCCGTCATTCAAACTCTCCAAAACATACGTCACTCCATTTTCCCAAACCCTCACAACTCTATAAGGTCCATCAAACTTCTCACTCATCTTTGATACATTCAACCTACCCTTCACTTCTTTCACCTTCAATACTTTTGTACCTAATTCAAATGAACGGAACCTTTCATGCGCCTCACGCCATACACTCTGCTCACTTTCACTCAAACGAAACCTATCTTTCACTCGCCTTTCAAAATTCATCACAAACTGACATGGGGACATTCCAGTTGCACTATGCACAGTTGAATTATACGCCCACAACACTCTCCCCAGACACACATCCCAGTCATTCACTGTCGTACTCATCATTCTCAACATCTCACACAAGGTTCTTATAGTCCGTTCATTTTTTTTTTTTTTTTTTTTATAGAGCCCATCTGGCAACTACCCACTTGGGCATAAGTCGCCGAAAAACACGACAGCCTAGAATTAGGCTACTTTAAAGTTAAAATATGAAAACTTAACAATCAATATAAATTGGAAAAACTTAACAATCGAAGCAATCTCCGGCAGCGGGGGGAGGTCCCCCTCACCCCGGTGCAGGAGAGTGCAACCTAAAACAAAACAATAACAAAAAAAAGGAACCTTAAATAAAGGGGAGAAGGCCGGCCTCCCCCAAAAAGTCAATAAGTCCACCAGTCATGGTGCACGCACTCGTCCCGAGTACAAGGGACAGGCGGTAGCGACCCCGCCCATCCCGGTACCGAGACAGGTATCGTGCGCGAAGATCACCCAGACTGGGACATTCGACAAGAATATGCCGAACAGTCTGGGGGACGACGCAGTCGTTGCAATAGGGCACATGCGAGCGCTCCACCAAGTAACGATGCGTCACACGAGTGTGTCCGATTCGAAGACGACAGAAAGCAACCTGAAGCCGCCGCGGCATTGGGGGATAGGTCCATGGGAACAGTCGCGGCGCAATGGCACGCAACTTTAAGTTCCCCTCGACCGTCTCCCATCTTCTTTGCCAAGCAGTCCGAAGAGCTGCCCGTATTCCTGCCATGTAGTCAGTGTGAGGAAGAGCGAAACGCTGGTCCGTTCGCAGAGTCCTCGCGGACTCTTTGGCGCCCTCATCGGCGCGCTCATTCCCCGCAATTCCTACATGTCCAGGAACCCAGCAGAAGATAATCTCGACATCTGCCCGGCTCGCCAAAACCGTGGCGTCACGGATTTCGCGAACCAGGGGATGCGGAGATTCCAATGCCCCGAGAGCACTCAGGGCGCTTTGTGAGTCGCTATAAATCACAATCCGGTCTCCGAACCGGGCACGTCGCGTAATCTCCCGTACCGAGTGGTGTATTGCCACCAGCTCGGCCGTGAAGACAGACGCAGCGCCTGGTAGAGCCCCGCTGACTTCAAACAGAGGGGATACGGCGTGGAAGCCGACCCCCTCTTGGGACTTGGAGCCATCCGTATACACTGGCACGGTACCAGCATGACACGATGTGTGCTCCAAAAAGGTCGAACGCAATACTCCCGGCGCAGTACAAGCTTTGGGAGCAGAGGCGTGGCGAAAAATAGCCAAATGTGGTACCCTCCAGGGTGGCGTCCTGGGCAGAACCAGGGGCGCCACCGGCCCGAGAGCTATATCTACCTCTCGAAGGAGTTTCCTGGCCCTAAACCCAAAGGGCTTAGGGTATGACTGGCGTCTCTCGGCGGCATAGGCACCATCGAGATCAGCTGCGGATGCAGTGAGAGCTGTTGGCGACTGAGGGAGGCGCCGGGCTCGCGCGTACAGGCGAGTGATGCACTGCACGCGGCGCAGAGCGAGTGGCATCTCCCCAGCATCGACCAACAGGCTCTCAATGGGGGAAGTGCGGAAGGCACCGGTCGCAAGGCGAAGGCCAGTGTGGTGGATCGAATCCACCTTCCGCAATAAACGCTCGGCTGCGGATGCATAAAACTCGCATCCGTAGTCGAGCTTCGAGCGAACAAAGGATCGATAAAAAAGTAAGGCGGTAGCCCTATCAGCGCCCCAAGCGCTGAAAGTCACGGAACGGAGAATGTCCATGGCGCGGTTACAACAGACCCTAAGGCTGCGAATGTGAGCCTCCCAGGTGAGGCGTCGGTCGAATACAAGACCAAGGAAACGGTGCGACTCAACCACATCCAGGCGCACCCCATTAAGAAACAAATCTGGGTCGGGGTGAAGCCGTGGGTGGCGGCAGAAGTGCACCACCTTAGTCTTGGCCAAAGAAAACCGAAACCTGTGCGCTTCGGCATAGCGAGAGACGCGGTTCAATGCCTGTTGGAGTCGGCGCTCCAGAGTTGGCATCTGGGCCGCGCCAAAAGAGATCGAAAGGTCGTCCACGTAGAGCGTAGCGAGAACATCTTCCGGCAGCACCGAAGTGATGCCGTTGATGCTCAGGGCAAAGAGTGTGACAGTGAGGACACTTCCCTGCGGGACACCCTCTTCCTGCTCCTTTGGGCCGGAGAGGGCTCCCCCCACCCGTACGCGGAATCGACGATCTCGCAAAAATTCAGATATAAACATTGGGAGGCGTCCCCTCGCCCCCATCGTGTGGAGAGTCTCCATGATACCGTATCGCCATGCGGTATCATAGGCCTTCTCCAGATCAAAAAACACCGTGGCGTAGTGCTGTCTACGAAGGAAAGCCTCGCAGACGGCATTTTCCAGTCGGAGCAGAGCATCCGACGTGGAGTGGAACTTACGGAAGCCGCACTGTGCAGAAGACAGATGGCCTCCGCTGTCCAGGAAATAGGCTAATCTAACATTTACCAATTTCTCCATCAACTTGCACACGCAAGAGGTTAGAGAGATTGGGCGGAAACCAGTCGGAGTAGAGTGATCTCTCCCCGGCTTGCGAAAGGCGAGCACAGTAGCGATTCGCCAGGAGTCTGGGAGAAGACCTTCCACCCAGATCCTGTTGAACAAATCTAACAGAAAGGCCATGCCTCGCTCACCCAGGTGTCGAAGCATGGCGTACGGGACATCGTCCGGACCATGGGCGGTGTCCGCGCACGAAGCGAGAGCGGAGCGCAACTCACTCACAGTAAACTTGTCGTTGAAGGGTTCTCCGCCTCTGGAGGTAAAGTCCAGCCGGCGGCCTTCCGCGACATCACGACGTGCATTGAATGCTGGCGGAGCAGCATCACGGCTAGAGAATGCGGAAAAAGCGGTCGCTAAGGATTCCGCCACGGACGCGGGGTCCGAGATTGCGGTCCCATTCTCCTGGAGAACGGGAGGGGGGTCCTGCGAGAACTTGCCCCGAATCCTTTTGACTCGCTTCCACACCTCAGCTAAAGGGGTCTTCCCGTTAAGTGAAGACACGTATGCCCGCCAAGAAGAGCGGCGGGCGTGCTTCGAAATATACCGGAACCTAGCCCTAGCCCGACGAAATTCAGCGACAGTGAAATCGTTCGGGCGGCGCTTATAGCGCATGTAGGCATAACGCTTCTGTTTGAGGGCCGTCTCACACTCGGCCGACCACCATGGGAGTGGTCGGCGTGCAAAACGGCCAGACGTCCTAGGAATAGTAGTCAGGCCCACGGCGATGAGGTTGCCGGAGAAGAACTCAACGGCATCATCTACCGACCTAAACTCCTCGACTGAGATAGAGAATTCAGTCATTTCCTGAAATGCAGGCCACCGCGCCCGAGCCAAGCACCTCCCTCCGCCTCGAAACCTTAGGCGGGCGTTGCGGCTTCGGAGGCGGGGGGCCCTCTTTTCGAGGAACCACCGTCTCCGAGCCACTCGCTCCACCTCGGGACGTGGGCGAAGGAGCCGAAGCTCCTTTGTTGCTGTCCTCCTTTCGGGGGACAGCTTTAGGAACCCCGGAAGATGGCCTAGCGACCATCTTCAGGGGTGTTGCCTCCTGTGAGTCTAACGACTCGGTGGAGGCGCGTGGCCGTTTCGCCTTACGGGAAACGGTCACGCTGGGGGAAGAGGGGGGAGCCCTGGTTTTAGCCGGGGCAGGGTATGAGCCCTTTTTGCCGCCAGCTTTACCAGGGGAGCGCCCGGGTTGGGTAGAGCCCGCAGAAGGGCTCCGAATGGGCGCGGAAACAACCGTGCTCGTTGGCCTGGATGGGCCGGGAGCAGAGGGTGCCTTCCTAACTATTGAGGCATATGACATCCCAGGCAGAGCCGGGCGCGCCAGGACCAAGTCCTTTGCCTCGCGGAATGAGAGTCGATCCTGGGCTTGAACGGCCAGGATTTCTTTCTCAAGGAGATATGCACCACATTGCTTCGAAGAAGCAGGGTGCGGCTCTCCGCAATTGACACACTTGGCCACACACGATTTGGACTTATTGTGTGCGACCTTGGAGCAATTTACACAGATTTCGGGTGACCCCGACTTTGCACGTCTACATGAGCGATTCGTATGGCCGAAGCGGTGACAGTAATAGCACCGCCGCGGCAGTGGCACGAATGCCTTCACGCGGTAGCGGTACCAACCGGCACGCACCGACTCAGGGAGCTTGTCACAGTCGAACGTGACGAAGAGTGTAGGGGTGGGTCTCGAGGCCCCTCCCTGTTTTCTCATCACACGTTCGACCTTGACCGCCCCATGGTCGGCCAGCTCTAAGGTGATGTCTTCAATGGAGTAGTCAACGAGTTCCCTCGCATAAACTACTCCTTTCACAAAGTTCATGGTAGAGTGCGGCGTCACACTCACCGGGGTGCCATGAAGTGTCCGAAGAGCACTAATCCTGGCCGCCTCGGCGGGATTCGCCAGAAGGCTCCCGTCCGAGAAACGGGTTACCTTCGGCTCTCTACCAATTGCACTAGCTAATCCTCTCCGCTGATGGATCATGTTGCCCTTGGACAACATGGTGCCATCAGTGGAGCGAATAACGAGGAAGCGTTTGAAGCCAGCGGGCTCGAAAACGCCAGGTAACCTCTGAATGAGGGGCCCCGATGTCATCGAGGCTCCGACCTGTGCACTCTTGGTAGTAGTCTTCTTTGTCAGGGGCTCCGCAACCGGGGGGGCAGAGGGGGCGGATGTGCCAATCTTGGCTTGGTCACTTGCCAGAGTGGCAGCAGACCCATCCGTCCCTGCAGCCCCCGCGGATGGAGAGGAGCCCCGAGTCTTTTTGGTCTTTTTAGTCTTTTTCTTTTTCGGAGAGGAGGGCGGGGAATGAACCCGCTTTTCACCTCCGCCGGCAGAAGTCCCCAGGCCAGATGGACCAGCCTCAGCCAGGTCCCTCTCCGAAATGGAGAAGGTCCTGGTTGTCGTAAGGGCACCTGTCGGAGGAGATCCCTCCCCTCCTTCTACTGCCTCGGAGCCCTCAGCCATTTGAGGAGGACCTTGCATAGGGGCGGATTCGGGTTCGGTGCTTGGCGCCGAGCCCGAATTCTCCCCCATGGAAGGCCCTACCGTCTGGGGCTGGGTCTCCTCAAGGACCATGTCTATCACAGGAGGGGCCTCCAATTGGCCATCCCCTCCCAGGACATCGCAGGTCCCCTTGGCAGTGTCGCCAGTCTTGTATGGGGAGGCACAGGCCTTGACCCCGGCAAGGTTTAAAATTCTTGCCAGCAGGTCTTTTGAGGGAAGCGACCGAAGGGGCCTGGCTTCCCTCTCCCCCCTAAGGGGGTTTGCCCTACCGAGCCGCTTTGATGGGAAGCGGCTGGCTAAGGGCTGCCTGCTGGCTTTCTTGGCAGTCCCCTTGAAAAGAAAAGATGGGACTGCCGCTGGGAAAAGGGAGGTGCCCGAAAGCACCTCCAGAGAAGGGGGTGAGGGGGAGTCCCCTGCACCCATAGGCGAAGGAGAGGAGTAAGCCTCCTCTCCGGTTAGAGAAATATGGAGGGTCCCCTGTGCAAGCACAGGGGGGGGGACCTCCATTTTTTCCGTGGAGCTGCCCAAGGGCGGCTCCGTCGATGAGCAAGGGGGAGTTAAAGGGGTTTGGGTTTTTTTTTTTTGTTGTTCATCTATGGGCATGGTGACCCTATTTTTGCCACGGGACGCAAAAGCTCATCACCCCTCGCAGTAGCCCGCACTGCGAGAGGTGCTTACAAGCCCGGCAGAGCCAGGCGCCGCCATTCGGGACCACCCCTCCCGCCTGGTGGCCTGGCAGTCCATCGGCATGGCGGCTCCACCTTGGACACGGCGTAAAAAATATAGGTTGTGAAGAGGAGAGGAAAAGGGATGTGAGGAAGGTATGGGTGGGGATGAAGCAGGTTGTTAAAAAACCCCCATCCCGAACCGGAGCTCAGGGGTTAGGGGACAATGTCCCCTCCCCCCTCAGCCCCGATCCGGGGTGGTTGGCTTGAGAAGAAGGTCAGCATTCTACCCTTTGAAATTAGAGGCTGACCAGAGAAAGTTGTGGGAGAGGTTGTATGAAAAGCGACAAGGTAGGGGAGAAATCGGGCTATCTGAAGGAAGGAAGAGAGGCTAAGCTGGGGCCGGACGGAGCGCTGGATCCCGTCAGCACGGCGGCCAGGATGGCAAATCGCCGCGCCCCTTACGGGGTATAGTCCGTTCAGCCAATCCATTTGAAGACGGTACATACGGAGTTGTTCTCACATGCTCCACACCATTCTCTCTCAACATTTGCTCAAACACTTCCCCTACAAATTCAGGCCCATTATCACTCAGACATCTTCTAGGCTTCCATACACACATAGGAAAAAACAACTGCTCAACCACACGCGCAACAGTCACACTCCTTTTATCTCTCACAGGCGCTGCATACACAAACTTACTTTTATGGTCAACCATCACAACCATACCAACATTCCCAGCACTCGTACGCGGCAAAGACACACAATCAATCACTACCAATTCAAACGGTTCTTTCGCATCAACTTTCAACATCGGTGGTTTCACTTGCACACCTTGCACCTTTCGCTTCTGACACCTTTCACACGTAGTTGCAACATCATTCACAACAGTTCTCAGAAACGGGTGGAACACATGCTCCTTCATACACTCCCACAGCTTAAACTTACCCATATGCCCATAATTATCATGCACAACCTTCACCAGACCAATCATACCAACTAAGGACATCACAGGTACATACATATCATCACCACCCTTCACATGCCTCACAAAATATACAACATCCATACAAACAACAAAATCCTTAGCATACCTTTTAAAATCACTTAAACACTCTGGCCATTCATTCAAATCAACACGCATCATTACACACCTCTTCAACTCACTAACAAAAGGACACATCTCTTGCATCTCTAGAATATCATCATCACTTAAAATCTCATTCTCATCATCCATGACCAACTCAATCATACCGCAAAACTTGCCAACATTCTTTGCACACTCATTCAACTTCATCACCTCACATTCACCTTTCATAAGACAATCCTTATCAGCATCCAAAGACAAATCATTTAATCTCATAAAGTCTACACCAAGCAAGAAACAACAAGGCATTTGCTCACCTTTCAGAATCACAAAGTCATGCTTCACATTCACACCATTACCCAAACTCACTTTCAGACTAACCTGTTCCCATGCCACTATCATGCCATTCCCTAATCCACTTATCCGTAACTTCACAGGTTTATGCTCGCAACATCTAAACTCTTCATACTTACTCAGAATATTCTCATTCACTAAAGACACTTGCGCTCCAGTATCAATCAAACCACAGAACAACCTTTCACTAACTTTCACTCTCGCTTCCATCATATCAGGTCCACCATGTTCGCAATACACAGAAGGAACAAGCACACCAACATCAGCACTGATATCCACACTGTCATCAACTCCCATATCATCACTCAACACACACTCATCTTCATCCAGACAATCATTCTTCTCTCTTATATATGAACACTTTTCAATTACCCAATTGTAGTGCACACCGCTCAAACATTGCAGATGTACCACATTAGGATTCAAACCCTTCATCTTCTCATCCTTGTACACAATCGGCCTCTCACCACCAAAGTGCACATAAACAATCACTCCATACAAACGACTCACTACAATCAACACTTCCTGAAATGGCGGGACCCCTTGCATACACATCTCTCTCAATTCTTTCATGAAGTTCCGCACCTTTGCCATACCAATGCTTTCAGGCTTACTACACACTTCATTCATTACCTCCTTCCTTAAATCATCTACACTATCGGGCACTCTCACATCTACTCCATCACTCTTCAAATCTTGCAAACCATTCCATACACTCTCAAACAAGGAATCACCACCACCCTTACTCTCTTTTCCATTCATAATTCCTTTCGGCAAATACTCAGGATCACTCACTCCACACACATTTTCATCATTCGTACCAGGATACCTTGACATCAAATCAGCCACTCCATTCCGTTCACCAGGCACATACTCAATCACATAGTCAAAGTCACTCAAATCTTCCAAAGTCCTTGCAATCTTACTATCAGCCCACTTCATACGCTGCAGATACACAAGAGGTTGATGATCGGTTTTTATCACAAACCTCACACCATACAAAAATGGACGCAACACTTTCAAACAATATCTTATCGCAGCCAGCTCTCGTTCCACAGTCGAATACTTTCGTTCTGCAACATTCATAGCCTTGGATACATACCCAATTATTCGCCTGACATTCTCTCCATTCAAACGCTGCTCTTGCATCAGAAAACCTCCCATACAATACCCACTCACATCTGTATACAATTCAAGCATTTTAGCATTTACACTATAATCTGGGTAAGCTAATTCAACATCTTCAGCCGCTGCCTCCTTCAGTCTCTCATACGCCTCATTCATCTTATCATTCCACTTGACAACCGTACTACCTTTCTTGCCCATCCACTCAGTCAGAGGCTTACTCACACCAGAACAATCACGTATAAACTTTCGCTGGAACTCAATCAAACCCAAAAATGACTTCAGTTGCTTCACAGTCACCGGTTTAGGAAACATTCGCACCTTCTCAACATACTTCGATGATTTACGCAATCCATTCTCACTCACCATATGCCCAAGGAATTCCACTTCTTTCACAAACCATTCACACTTCGCCACTTTCACCTTCACACCAACACTCTCCAACGTTCTCAACACATCATTCACCAATCTCATATGCTCCTCAAAAGTCTCAGTCATAATCAAAATATCATCTATAAACGCAATCAAATTCTTACTCGCAAACTTACTCAACACAACATTCATTGCCCGCTGGAAGGCTCCGGGAGCATTAGCCAACCCAAAGCTGAGGTTCCGGAACTGGTAATGCCTCTTTGAGGAAGAGAAGGCAGTTACTGGCCGGCTCTCCTCAGCAATGGGCATCTGGTAATACCCCCGTACCAGATCCAGCTTCGTAAACCACTCCATCCCATGCATACTATATACACACTCAGATACCACACACATCGGAAACCTTTCTTTCACAGTCCTTTCATTCACCTTTCGATAATCCACACACAGAAGCAATCTTCCATCCGGCTTACGTACAGGTACAATTGGACTATTCCATGCACTCTCACTCTCCTCAATCACCCCCAATTGCTCCAATTCCAAACACTGCTCCTCAATCTCTTCAGCAACCGGACGTGGGAAATGCCTCGGCCGCTGATAGATTGGGGAGTCCTCCTTCAGGACAATCTTGAATTCCGGGAGCTTTGCAACCCCGAAATCCAGATCACCCTTACTGAGGGCTCCCTTTCGCTCAAATATCATTCGATACACATCCTCCCTTTCATACTCAGTCAAACATCCATCCAATTTCACCATGTCCTTCACCTCATTATACATCCATTCACATGTCTTTTCATTCGCAACATTCACCCTGATATCCGTACTATCATCCATACCTACCTCATTGACAGTGGAGAGGTGGCCCAGTACATCTCCGACTTGGATTCCCCTCACCTGCCCTTTCACACTGGGGTCTGCCTGCACACATACAAAAGGATCATTCATTCTCATCAAGCCATCAAACACACAAGCAACACGCCTTACCTTATAACACGCATCCTTTCCATCCAATATCACAGTGTTCTCACTCACATTCAAACTAACATCCTTACTCCAACTCACTCTAACAGACACCCTTTCACCCTTCACAAGCCTTACACTCTCCATAGCAGTCACCTCAATACCAGTAAACACACTCCTCAAAACGCTACCATCTTTCCCTACATACAACTTATACACCCCATTTTTACCAATCTTTCTCTCAATCTGATCACTCGCAGGATGCACAACCATACGATTCATTTTCATAAAATCATAGCCCAAAATCACACCATACTCACTACTCACCTTATCAATCACAGAAAATTCACATTCATTCATCATCATACCATGCATTCGAACAGGTGACCTTATCATTCCAATCACAGGCACTCTCCTATTACCAATACCTACTAAACTACCCTTGCACTCAGACAGGAGGGCTTTCTCGCTAAACTTGTCATACACATCTTTATACACCAAGCTCGCCTTGCATCCAGAATCTATTAAAGCCAAACACTCAATTCCATTCAACTCCACCTTCACACTCAGACACTCATACTTCCTACCAGACAGCACTTTCACACTAGACAGACTTACCAACACATTACTCACACTCATGCACCCAGAGGATACTTCAGCAGGTACCCTCTTACCATTCAGTTTCCCGCTTCAGACTTTCCATTCACACCTTGCGCTCTCAGTCTAATCCAACACTTTTCACTTGAATGTCCTTCCATCGCACAATAGCTACATACATTCCTCTGGTCACGACACATCCTTGCATAATGACCAGCCTTTCCACAATTACCACATGCATATTTCATACTTTCCCCAGCAGTTGCTTCACCATTCAACCTCGGACAATCTTTCTTCAAATGGCCTATTTCTTTACACTCGAAGCACTCTTTCACACTTTCCTGGCAATCCTTTATCATATGCCCTTTCTTACCACACCCAAAACACGCACCAGATGTCCACCTACATTCTGCCAACATATGACCTTTCCTTCCACACCGACGACATTCCACAATCTTTCTCACACCATTCGGTCTCTCATTTGCTGGGACATACCTCGGATTCTCTCTCATATATCCGTTCCCACGCTTGAAATTCATCTGCCCCCTTCCATTCGACCACCCTCCATTTGCCCATCCATTCTGCCGGCCCAGGAAGTTTGACATCACTCCAGCTGGTGCAGCCTTCAGGGCATCCCTGTAGCTGACAAACTGCCGGGGTGGATGAAAGCTCCTGGGCTTCTTACCCCCAACATTCACACTGTACCATCCATCCTCTTCTAGATCGCTTTCATCATCAAATCGTCCATCTTCTAACAGTTCCAACACATCCTCCCACATCAACCGTTCACCTGTCAGTCTCACTCTCTCCTTTCTCTTTCCACCCAGCCATTCACTCACCTTTCGTGGGATCGTGTCCAAAAACTTCCTCATGAGTGGTTTACATTCATTTACATCATCATCACCATACCTCGTTCTTGCCATACTCTCAAGCCTATGTGCATACATATTCACACTTTCACTCTTCCCCATTCGAGCCTTCTCAAATTCATTTACCCTTTTATACTTCACACTCTCTTTCATTCGTTTCACCTGTCCAATCATCCGCTTCTTCACCACATCGTACCTTGGTTCCCCCACACTTGTAATCACGCGGAAAAACTCCAATACTTTTCCCTCCAAACATTCCCCCAAAACATTCATCCAGTATCCCTTATTCTCCGGGTACTTGAGCTTACAATATCGCTCAAATTCCCCGAAGAATTCTTCCACACTTTTCCCACCATATAACCTAAATCTATCTATCTTTGGCACTTCCCTTATCAAAATACCCTTTCCCACATTCACTTCACTCTCACTTGAGCTGCCTTCACTCTCACTCATATCAATCATACCATCACTCTCTCCTTCATCCGAGTACAATGAGTCCACACTCTTGCCTCTTACCTTCCCCTTTGCACCACTCTTCCTTCTTCTCTTGCATTCAACTCTCTTCCATTCTCCGTCCTTCCTATCACTCATAATCACCCTATCCTCTCTAGACTCGCACACACTCCCATTGATCCCATTAGTCTTATTCCCTTCAGTCGGAGCAGGGATCAAGGTCGAGGGTCCTAGGGCCGGTCCTGACCCCTTCATCATGTCATACAGGTCCTGCATCCGTCGGTCCGTCTGATCCTGTCGGTCTCCCATTTCCTTCTTCATCCTATCAGTCTTTTCATTCATCCCTTTTATTTTATTCTCCATTCCCTCCATCATTCCCCGTAACATTTCACACTCCTCTTCTTTCTTTCTCAACTCCGGTCTCAATCGCACTACTTCTTCATTCAACGTTTCCGCTACAGCCATTGTTCCCAAGTTAGTAAAAAAAGATAGGAGAAGGGAAAAAATCAATCAAACTACTTGTCACACTAATTGGGTATGGACTGCAATCCAATCCAGTCACGCTCCCAGTTTCGAAGTCTCACGTCCCTATTCGGGCGCCAAATGTAGCGGGCCGAAAATCTAAACTAACCCCCAATCGATCCAACCCGCTTCCTACACTATCCGGACATGAGAAATCGAAGGAGAATGAAACGGATTGTATATACAGTCCCTTTACTTACAAAAAAATTTACAAAATATCTACAATAGAGAGGGGGCGATTATATTGGAGATCTTACTTTTTGGCCAAAAATACAAAAAGAAAATCCTATATATATGAATACTATTTAATCTATCCTAATAAACATAAAAAATCAAACAACCAAAAAAAATCCTGACTACAACAGTCAATATATACACAACAATCAAGGCCTCACTTTATACAAAGAGGATGGGAAGATGTCCAGCCACCTGCCACTCGAGCGAGCAAAATGCCTAGGACTTACAAGTGTGGCGCCTCTGCGCTTGATGGAAGATAATGACTTTAAAAAAAAAGCTTACATGGCTATTATAAGCCCTCCTTCATTAAGCTATACTAATGGCCTTTATTTATTAATGATAATATAGCTTTCCAGGATATAACGCTTTGTTTGTAATATAAGGATATACGAAACTAAGTCTTATCTTTCCAGAATATGAGGCCTGGAAAGAAAGAAAAAAAACATGGTAATCATTTTTATACATAAAATAAACAAAAAAACAAACCCATTCCCATTCACACACATTCTTACAGAGGGAGGGAGAGGGTACTGAGAAAAGGGGTGGGAGAATGGCCCTTTTACACACACTCACATTCGCCCCACCACAGCAACAAAGGGTTCACACCCAGCCTTGGCTAAAACCAGGGCCCCAAACCACTCCCCTCATAGTACTGTTTCCCATTAGGCAAAATGGTCATGTGCCTCAACCACTCACATGAGATAAACCCACTGAAGGTGTTTGTAAGATTCTTCAGGTTCTCATAAAGGTGTCCCACAAAGAAGGACAGCACGAGAGTAGCTTCAGATCCCCCAAACTCAACCAAGCATGGACCAGACAGAGACAAAAACTACCATGGTGAGCCCAACCTCCCCCAATAAGTGCTCAAAGGCGATAGTGCCTTTGATGGCCAGAAGAGATGTGTTCTACCTTGGGGAAGCTTCCATATCTTCAAGCTAAGCATGGAGGGCATATTCCTTCAATGGAATTCAGAGGACTGGGTCGATTGGGTTAACTGGGAGGAGATGTGGAGCCTTGTCTCTTCTCATTACCTGTTAAATGTCTGTTTACAGAAGACCATTCCTAGTATAAATATTGGGCAGCCCAATCCCCATAGGATTGGGGGCAGCCAAGAGGATGCACAATTTACACTGGTTAAACTTCAGAAAACCTATGTTGTATTTTTTGTGTTATAATAGTACTAATTGTCTTTTTAGGCATTCCAGTCATAATATATGGTTTCAGTTTGGCGCAGAAAGTACATATTCTTAAGATACTAAACCTTGATGGGTTAAAAGTGACATTGAAATACCAGCCTTTCCCTATCTTAATGTGAAAACAAACCATTATTTTCACACATGGGCAACCTGGACACAAGTACTTATAAGAGTGCAGTTTTTGATTTTGGTGACAAAACCTGTGTCTAACATTCTTCATGGAGTATGTGTTTTTTTGCATATTTAAATTTTTAATCTTTAATAAGACTTCTCATAATTCCTCATTAAATTTAATAGTTTTTTGTTGAAATTATAGCCTCATTCTGAAAGTGAAGCATTGCAACAGGTGCAGCTTGATTATAATATCCCCAGCACTAAATAGTAAGTTTATTTTGTCTTTGGATACAAACCTAAAGCTAGGTTTTCAAATAGTTTAATGGTACTAGGTTTAATGTATTACTTGTTCCTGTGGTGGGAGTGGAGCCAGAAGGAAGAGGGGGTATAAGAGGCAGAGCACCTCCACAAAATGACCACCCATGGTGCAGCTTGATAATGGCTTCCAGTAAAAAAACACATATACAAATAAACTATAAATAAAAAAAATATGTAAACAGAACTAATGGTGCTTATAGGCATTTTAGTCATCATTTACACCTTCATTTTAGCGTGGAAAGCAGTTATTAAAAAGATAGTATCACTGCAAATAGAGTCATACTCAGAGTGCTATTATCTTAAAAATAAGTGATTTCTGCACCTAACCAAGGCTGTAAATGATGACTAGATTGCTTAACAACACCATTAGTACCATTTTTACTAAGAAAAACATGCCATAGGTTTTCTAAAGTTTCACCTTTACACCTAGCATGATGTCTCTGTTCTATTCACTATAAACATTTCCTTTCAGACAGTTGAAGTGCAGCTACACCTGAGATAGATGTTCTGATATTACTACATACATTCCATCATCAACCAACTTTGATGGGGGGAGACTTACAGAACATCATAGCACATTTGCCAAGGCCCTTTTTCCTTCTCAATGACTTGAATGATAAGCACCCCTTCTGGGGGAACTAAACAATCCCAGGAGTCAGCTGCTTGTCAACCTGATTGATGAACTGGAGATGTTTTAAATGTGGATAAGTTTTGAACTGGTTCATTTTCCTGTCTCAATCTCTCCCTGTGCTTTCTGGATGCAGAGAATAATTTGGGGTAGGAGCTCGTTGATGACCTCCATGGTAGAGATCATGTTCTTATTCAACTATCATTCTTGGGCTGCTGTTGATCGAAAAACCGTCTCCGTGGAGTTTTGATTGGGCACAGTGGTCCACATTTCAGTAAATTACTGAATTATCTGTTGAGTTTTGGTCAGTGGATGAAGGCATTGAGTTCTTATCTGGCAACCTCATTACTTTGGGCCTGACTACTATTCCTAGAATGGTTGGTTATTTTGAACACTGCCCACAGCCTAATTCAAAGATGACAGAAAACAATCTTAAGTATTGTGGTATTAGGGGATAAGTCCAAGCAAATAGTCATGGCACACAAATTTAAGTTCCCTTTGGTTGTCTCCTATCTTCTTTGCTAGGCAGCCCAGGGGCTGACAAGATTCCTGTGATATAGAATTTATTTGTTTGCAATTTTCAACTGCTTATTTTATGCATATTTTTGCAACCTTCATTAAAGGTCTTTTACTTTTTAAAAATAAGAACCAGTTTTGCTTTATTATTTGTCAGAATTAACTGAAAAATTTTTAATCCCCAGACATGACATTGTTATTCTCCCATGAGAAGAATTCCTGTTAAAAACCGAAGGACATGTTGAGATTCATACACAAACACAAACCAGGTAATTTCTTGCCTCCCCATTTCTTCCTCAAGTGGCTCAGGCTGAACACCAGTGGCTAAATCTATGTTCTGAGTGAGTTGGTGAAGTCTCAAATTGAGCAGGTAGCTGCAGGGAGGCCTTATATGTGGCAGAAAGACTCTCCACCTTGCTGGACCAGCTAGAAGACCCAGGTCTGGCTGAAGGCAGGATTACCAGGGCCACAGGCAAGTTCATTAGGTAAGATCGGCAGAACATAAATGAATGAATAATGTTTACACCCTGTGGTCACTATGTTGTGGGCAGATATTTTTTTATCACACACATCTGCAAACTGACACCAATGGCACAAGTCACAGCAATTAAAATTTCAGCCAAATACTGATTTTCCCCTAAAGGGAAAATCATAGAAAAAAAAGAAGGAAAAAAGGACCATATAAAAGAGAGCAGAAGAAGAAAGAAGCATGCTCTGGCATCAGGGGGAGGTCCCCCCTCCCCCACCTCTAAATTATTTTCCTCCCAACCAACAAATGATATTAACCCATTAGTCAATGGAGGGCCTTCTTATGTCCTCAATTCAGTGCTATATAATCGACGCCTGAGGGCCATTTGTAGCTTTCACTTTTAGACTCTTATTCGCCCTAATTATTATGGTAATTTGTCATTTTTTTTTGTAAAACTCTTAAGTTAGTGATTAAGCATCTAATTAAAACATATAAATGGCTTAGGTCAGTCCTTCTATATTTGTAATCCAAGATTTATGTAAGAGAGTAACTTAACTCGGTTCTAGGCTACACCACAAGGTGACTGCAAAAAAATAGGGTGATTTATGGTTTACACACATGTAAACAGCCATTTTTTATGAATTTTTTTTTTCTTTTCAATACACTTATATATCTTTTTTCATCCAATTAAAATCAGCATGTTATTCAGAGAGGGCTAAGGGGAGAAAGCCTATCCAGACAAAAAATTGGTGAAAAAGATTTGGGGGTACCTAGGCTAATCTCACTCAGGGATTTTTAGAAAATTAGATTGGTATTTAAGGGTTAAAAAGCTTTTAAATCAATTATAATGATGGGAATTAAATTAATGAATCAATCCTAATCAAATTCAGCCTTTTCTATTATCCAAATCTTTGGTACTAATTATGGGGTGACCTGATGCAATTTTTTCCCAAAATAGCTTCACTTTTTCTTTCTTAAATTTGAATAATCCATTCTGGCAAGCACCAATGATGACACAGCTAATCAAAATACAAAACAAAAGCAAAATTGCAAAAAATAACAAATGCCAATTAGTAGGTACACTTACTTCAGGTACTTAGAGATGCGGCCACTGATTTAAAAAAATAAAAAGTATCGGAGTAGTGGAGGTCTAAAATATCATTAATACAGACAGTGAAATAATTAAAACATATAATTGAGTCAAATACTACAAAGCCGCTAGTCCAGATGGCATTCATTATAGGCTACTTAGAGAAGGTATGGAAAGCATTGCAGAAGCTCTGGAGAAAATATATACTAAATCACTAGATTTTTGAAGAAGCACCAAAAGATTGGAAAATAGCAAATGTAGCATCCATTTTTAAGAAGGGAAGAAGACCTAAATAACTTTAGGACAGTATGTTTAATTTGTTGAGTTTGTAAGAGTGTAAGCAAGGATTTATAACAGTTTAATCATGTTTAACAAACTAACTGGAATTAATGGATTGTGTAATAAAACAGTTGTATAAAAGAGAGAAAGTAATGCAATTTACTTAAGAGTTTAGCAAAGCCTTTGACAATATTCCACATAGGAGAATGATTAATAAGTTAAAAAGGCCTGGAATGTGTTGGAGAATATTGAATTGGATAGTTGAATGGTTAAAAGATAGGAAGCAGGGGATAGTCTTAAGTGGAATAAAGACACAGTGGAGGGATATTGTCAATGGAGTACCTCAAGAATCAGTTCTGGTTCTATTATTTGTTTGTAATCTATATAATTAACCTTGGCAAAGCAGTTAATAGCAATGGCATTTTTTGTACACGAGGCCAAATTGGTCGCTTCAGTAAGAGAAGTTAAGGGTGACTTTAAAAATACAAATTTATACACATGGGAAGAGATATTAAAGAATTGAGCTATGAAATGGATGGGGATTGGCTGAACTCAGTTGAGCCTGAAAAGGACTTTACAAGTAGTAATAGATGAGTCACTGAGGTTTTTAAAGTAATGTATTGAGGTAAAAAATAAAGCAAATAGTGTGTTGGGCTTCATTAAGATAAATGTTAGTTACAAATGTAAGGATGTTCACCTTATACTTTATATTTAGTATGTTAGCATACATTTAGTGTATTGTATATAGACATGGTTCCCACAATGTAGACATGATATCAACCAGCAAGTTAGTGCAAATGACAGCAACAAGTTATTACCTTCTCTGAGGCACCTTGAATATGTAGACTGAGGGTATTAAATAAGAACATAAGAAAAGAAGGAGACTGCAAAAGACCATTCATGGCCTACACTTGGCAGCTCCTGTTCCAGTCAACACACAAAAGATTTCTTACCAGAGAAAAGTCATCAACATTGTCACCCTTTACAGGAGTTCGTCAGATCTAATCTACAATATACATAAAATGCATCCAGAGGATTATGTCCATTCATGCAACCGCAAAATAATCTCCCCACTCCTTAGAAAAATATATACATATGTACATAAAAAAGTCAGTCCCATCTAGCAGCTTCATTCATATATTTATCTAATCTATTCTTAAAACTACCCAGAGAGGAGGCTTCTATCACATGTCTAGTGAGCCTATTCCATTCATCTACCACACGATTTGTAAACCAATTCCTCCCAATCTCCTTCCTAAACCTATACTTATCAAGCTTAAACCCATTGCTACGTGTCCTGTCATGTTCACTAAGTATAAGAACCTTATCAGATCCCCTTTATTATATCCTTTTACCCATTTGAAGACTTCAATCAATTCCCCTCTGACTCTTCTCCTTTCCAATGTATGTAGATTTAGTTTTCTGAGCCTTTCACCATAAGGTAAGTTCCTTAGCCCACCAATCATCTTTGTCATCCTTCTCTGCACAGACTCAAGCAAATCAATATCCTTCCTATAATATGGTGACCAAAATTGTACTGCATAGTCTAGATGAGGCCTAACTAGCGCCAGATACA
The DNA here is from genome assembly GCA_963969495.1 of Ceratothoa steindachneri. NCBI lineage: Eukaryota > Metazoa > Arthropoda > Malacostraca > Isopoda > Cymothoidae > Ceratothoa > Ceratothoa steindachneri. The sequence goes on from OZ018332.1 coordinate 31,844,634, forward strand.
GTTTTAGAATGACTTCAGCACTCTTATTGCTTACACTCCTCCTAATGAATCCCAATATCCTATTAGCTTTATTCTTAGCATTTAGGCATTGCTTTCTAGGACGAAGGTCTGAACTTACCAAAATACCCAAGTCCCTCTCACAATCGGTCCTCCTTAAATTTCTCCCATTTAATTTATAACTATTCAGTGGATTATTTCTACCTATACTAAGAACACTACATTTGTCTATGTTAAACTTCATTTGCCATTTCTCAGCCCAATTGGACAGAATGGTCAATTCCTCCTGCATTACAACAGCATCAGAATCAGCCCTAATGGCCCTACCTAGCTTAGTATCATCAGCAAATTTACTCAGGTCACTACTTATACCTATGTCAAGATCATTAATATAAATTAAGAATAGCAAGGGACCCAAAACAGATCCTTGCGGAACTCCACTGCTAACACACCCCCACTCAGATTTAACTCCATCTATACTAACTCTTTGCTGTCTGTCACCAAGCCATGACTGAATCCACCTAAATATACTGCCATCGATCCCGTGTGCTTTAACTTTGCTCAGAAGCCGTAAGTGTGGCACTCGATCAAAAGCCTTACTAAAGTCCAAGTATAAAATATCATAGTTTTCATCCTTATCTGCTGCTTCATACACCTTACTATAAAAAGACAGCAAATTAGTCAGGCAGGATTTACCCTTACTAAAGCCATGCTGTGATTCTTTTATCAACTTATGCTTATCCAAGTGATCCCTAATATTCCTTGCTATAATAGATTCCATCATTTTCCCTACCACTGATGTCAAACTTACTGGTCTGTAATTAGACATATTTGTTTTATCCCCTTTCTTAAATATAGGTATCACATTGGCTTTCTTCCATGCCACTGGCACAATGCCACTCTCCAATGATTTTCTAAAGATGCATGCTAGGGGCTCACTTAACACATCCTTACATTCTTTCAAAATTCTAGGAAAGACCTCATCAGGACCGGGTGCTTTACTACTTTTGATTTTATCAATTTCCTTTGTCACTATCTCCTTTGTGATCAAGATATCCTTTAATTTCTCTTCATCATTACCCTGAAAGATCATTGACACCTCGGGTATATTTAGAGTATCCTCCTGTGTAAATACTGAGAGAAAAAAGTCATTTAGCATTCCAGCCATTGAGTCCCTATCACTCACTAATTCTCCATTGGAATCTATAAGTGGGCCTATTTTATCTCTAACCTTAGTTTTGTATAATTGATAAAAACTTTTAGGATCTTCCTTTGCCCTATTTGCCACTTTAATTTCATAATTTCTCCTTGCTACTCTAACTAACTTTTTAACATCTCTTGCTAGTTCATTATATCTCTGCCTTAAGTGATCCTCTCCATTTTTTATTTTCCTATAAATGCCCTTTTTAATGCCAATATAATGCTTAATTTTATCTGTCACCCATTTTGGGTCATTATTTTTAGTCCTAATCTCCTTATAAGGAATGTTAATCATCTGACCTGTAATTAATTGCTCAATTATTCTTTCATACTCCTCTTCAATTGTAATCTCTTCCTCCTGGTGATTATTGTCTCCACTAACTGATATCATTGAATCTATTCCTGAATTGACTTCATTGCCTGGTTTCTGTACAACTGCCTCCAGGTAAGTCCTTAGCCCATTATAATTTGCTCTTCTAAAGTCAGGAATTTTAACATTGTTCATGCTACTATCAATACCATTCCATTTCATCTTGAATCTAATTTCACAATGGTCACTATTACCCAAATTTCCTCCAATCTCAGTATCCTTAATAACTTCTTCCCTATTTGTCAGAACTAAATCCAGTATATTATTACCTCTAGTGGGTTCGTTAATAATCTGCCTCAGAAAATTATCTTGGACAACATTCAAAAATTCCTCAGCCTCCTGATCACCCACAAGAGCTTCCCAGTCTATATTTCTGTAATTAAAATCGCCCATTATACACACATGCTTACTTCTACATGCCCGTTCAATCTCCTGCCACAGAAGATTTGAAGCTTCCTTACTAAGATTTGGTGGTCTGTATAATAATCCTATGACAAGCTTGTTTTTACCTTCCTTTACATTTAGCCATAATGACTCTGTGTTATCATCTAATTTAATTGTACTGTTTACACAACACTGGAGATTATCTTTAATATAAATAATAACCCCTCCTCCTCTCTTCCTATTCCTATCTGTATGGAACATGTTAAAGCCCTCAATCTCAACCTCAGGTTTAAAGTGATTTCCTGCCAAATCAAGCCATGACTCTGTTATCGCAATTATATCAAAATTCTCTTCACTCGCTAACGCTCTTAAGAGATCTATCTTATTCCTTATACTCCGACCATTTGTTTAGTATATTTTTAAGGTTTTTTTATTATTCCCATCTTCATTGCATCGTGCTTTTCTATTCCTAGTTATCTGCTCATTCACTTGTGCATTAGTCCCCCTATAACGCATCAGTATGCCCTCTCCCTTAGCTATTCCTCTATCTCTGCATCCCTTCCATTTCCTACACCTTCCCTCTATTCCTGTTATTCCCTTACCTCTAACAGCTTCTATGTTCTCAAATGAAAGGTGTGCGAGAGGGACTGGGGCTAGCAGTAAGAACCCCACTCATATATATGGGAGAGGTACTGTTTACACAGCACTCCATGGAAAGGACATTCAAGCAAACATGAAAAGTGTATAAACTCTACTATTATTATTTATTACTAAGACATGCTAATCTTAAGTGATAACATTGGTGTGAAGAAAATATGAAATAATGTTTGCCATTATACAACAAAATTCAGCAAGAAACTAAAAATAACAAATTACCTTTTCTTGGTGGAGGTCTTGTTGCAAAAACTCACTGGTAGTATTTGGTAGAAAGTTTTCAGATTTTGCACACAGTACATCAAAAGTAACAGGAGAACTCATCTCTGTATGAATGAATTCTTCACCAACTTCTTCCTTCAATGAAATCTCCTCAAATTCCTGTTTGAAGAAGTACAAAATTTAATTCCTTAAAGAGCATCCAAAAATCACTGTTGTGTTCTTTTCATACATTAATATTCATGTTTTTAATGGCTTCTTGGAAAATTTAGATAGGTTGTTTCAGGTGAAAATAATGAGTGATGGATCAGATTGTAAAGATTAGTGTGTGCAACTAGCAGAGGTATGCATGATGATAACAGTTAAATAGTGGTGTCAAATGTGATGATTGGATATTTGACTAAGTAAGGAATGACCTAATCAATGGGTAAAACAGATAAATAAATCTAGCAGATGACGCCAGCTACTAATGCCCTCTCACTCAGTGTTATACTGCACAGAAACAAGATGAATATAAGAATTTTTCTACAGAAAAATGTTTTTTCTTAATGCACAAAATTTTTTGTGCAGGCATAAGAAACAAACCACAACACACGGAGGCAGCAAGCACCGATTTAATCTTAGTTAAAGTAATGCTTTAGACCACTTAGTTACATGTGATAAGAAAAATTCTTACAAATAGGGGGTATTTTAAGGACTATGAGAGAGATACTAATTGGAAAGTAAATGGACAAACAAAAAATAAAGTTAAACATCGGGCAAATATATACTATATATCTTTCATGAATATGAAAAAATGATAAAATAGAAAGAGTGAAATTATAAAGAAATAGATAAATGGATTTTATTCTCTAGAAATTTAACCCTCCTTTTTCAACCAATAATAGGTTGTAGAGAGATTAAGCAGCTATCATGGGAACATTAGTAAATATTATTACAAGCAACTCATTATAACTACCTCTTTGATAGGGCATTCTTTTGACAGCAATTCATTAGAACCATCAAAAACTGCTCGTTCTTGACCTGTGACCAATCTTACTTCATTTCCATAATCTGAATCAGACAACTCTTCCTTCATTTCCTTGATGTGGGCGTCTTTATAAATATCCTAATATAAAAGAATAGGTAACTTACTTTCTGTAACTATGATTACAAGTTAATCATTACATAAGTAAAGTATATTAAAGTATATTCAGACTAAATAATGATGTTGAATGCTAATATAAATAAGAAAATCCTGAAATGCTTACATTTTTATCATCTAGATGAAAATTAAGTGGATCAATAACTTCCTTTTTTATTTCTTCCATTTTTGTAACCTCTGAAGAAATCCTATAACAAACAAAGTTGCTTCAATTTTATAAAAAATTTCATTCATTACCTCATTAGTTAATTAATGTGTCTGTACTTTGGGAGGATAGTTGAGTGGCTGGGGCTTAGGTGTGCAATAAGTACTCTCTCTGACATGCGTGGTAATTTCTCTGGGTGGTGGCTCATTTACTCTTGTTTGGTCGAGGTTGTTTAAGTGTCTATGAGTAGAGGGTAGAGTGGATGTGTTTTAATTTGTGAATTGGAGAAGGAAGAGCAAAGCGCTTATGCTTCTATTGCTATGACTGGGCTTGTGATTAATTGTGAGGATGGGTGGAGACAGTTTTCTTGTAGGGTGTTGGTTGGGATGAGATTGATTTAGAGTCATCCCGTATTAAAATTAATGAAGGTTTGTTGACATAAATGAGAAAAGATGAATAGTAACTATTTGGATCCATGAACTTTTAAAACGGTAAATATGAGGTAATCAACTTTTAAATGTCATGTCTCAGTTATAATAATTATAAAACTCATTCTTAAACTATTAATATGAAACAATGAGATAATTTACAGTAACTTCAGTTTTTATACATATCAATATTTGTCATTTTTGGTTTTCAACCAAGAAAAAGGCTTTTGATGATCACAAATTTGCATTAAATGCTTTTATACATGGCCGATTCAATTGGCATCTGTCTTGTGCAAAGTATAGTTTTGCCTCATGTAGTAACTGAGAATGGTCAGTTTTTGTTAATTTTGTAATGTGTTAAATTTAGTGCTTTTCTACCAATAACCTTAGTGGCCATGCATAGCTAAAGGAACACATGTTGCAAAAGAATTTGGTAAGGTCATAACAACCTCTATCAGCATTAGTAAATAATAAAGAGGCCATTAAAAATGTTATTAAGCGATTGACAACTGTAGATTCTTAATTTATTGAATAACACTAGAAATTTTATTTGCATTAAGATGTTTATATATATTTTTTTTAAATTTTGAGGTTATCTATTTAGGTCTCCGAACAAGTTATTTTTAATTACTCCTATTTAAATGGAAAATATGTTTTGTTTTTGTAATTTCATTATTTGGTCCCAAGAGCCATGATAATGGCAGAACTGAGGGTACAGTTTATATATTATATTAAAGACTAAATAATTTTACAAAATACACTGCATTTTGGTCATGAGGAAAAAAAAAGATGTTGGTGACTATGGGAGATGCTGGAATAGCATGTACATATGTGTAGTGCATGTCATAAAGAAAGTGACAGTACTCTATCATCAACAAGGAAGCTCTCTATTGGGAACATGCAAGAATGCACCAGTCAACAAGCATAAACAAGTGTGTGGTAGATCAAATCCCCTTTCCACACTAGATACTTAGATGTAGAGTAGTGAATCTTACAACCACAGTCTAGTTTTGAGCAAAAAAGGAACAGTATAAGATAAAAGTGTAAACTAGAAGAACACAGAGAAAAATCTCCATAGCTCAGGTACAAGACACCCTATGGCTATAAATATAAACAAATTATCCCCACACTTTTCACAAAATGAAGATGAAATCATCCACAAACTCAAGAGCTCAGCTGCCCATCATGATCCCCACAACCAATACTACCTTCCTCACAGTTTCAATTCCTGTTCCTCTGTACCCTATCCAAATCATTAAAAACCTCATCATAAATTAGATCACTACACACATTCCTTTGCCACCAACACTAAATATATTAAAGATAATTTACTTAATTTATATTAATGTTATACGAATCTTTTCTTTATATAGAGGTTTGATAATTATAAATAATAATAAAATAATAGTGATAAAGAAGAACCTTCACTTTATTAAAATAATGCAGTATGAATTTTGTTTTAAGAAATACAAATTGTTGGTGAAGCCATAGACTGGTGCTGAGCTGTGGAAACTCTCAAGAATTGGACTATCATAACATTCACCAATCATCAACTCCATGAGTTCCTTGTTGACTTATAATTTATTTTATACACAAGATGGTTTCAGACTAATATAAACAACCAATCTTCTTAAAGACCCCTACAAAGCATCTATGATACCTTCAACCAAGCACTAGATTAGATACTATTAGTAACTATGGACATCAACAAAGCTTTCAATGCCATTCTATACCACAACCTCATACACAAAATATACAATACAAACAGGTATAATAATATGAAAAGATGGTTACAAACTATCTGGAGGGTAAACACACACATGATACTTGCTGGCTAGCCATAAAGCAAGCAAACAATCTCAAAGTTTCCATACTGTCACCACAAAAATACAGCTGCTCATGTTCTCCAACTCTTACCTCAATACACTACACAACAGGTTCAAATACAAAGACTCAAATTAAGTCCAACCAAATCCATAGCTACCATTCTCACCCATTATACAGGGAATATCAATACATGCCTAAGACTCTTGGCAAGTTCTCATAGGAGGAAAGCCTCTGCCTTTTCACTATGTTTTAGGAAATTTTGTTCCATCCCTCTCCTTCAATGAAGTGTATGTTGCATATAAAAGAAAGGACAAAATAATTATTATTTTGATTAGAGTATTGATTGCTATTCTGAATATGACACCAATTAGAAGTAAAAAAAAATATCTATACATAATTTTATACAAATTTTGAGATTTTATATCATCCTATTATTTCTATATATTTTTGTAGGCAATATTTTGGTAATAAGCAATTTAATTTATATAAAATGCTTATTGTATAGTTATGCAAAGCAAAATTTATATAAAATGCAAAGAAATATTGCATAAAATTATTGTATAGGTAGAGAAATTATTTTATTCTATTGCATGCACTCCACTCACTGATCTACTTCACAGTTGTATTCCAAAAAACTACTAAAATCAATGTTGGTTACCAGTACGAAACTTGCAAAATCAGATTGGGTGGGATATAGAATTCAGAGGGAAGAATACTTATGAGATGTGGGACACTTTTAAGACTATACTAAACATAGTCCAGGAACAGTGTATTCCAATGAAGGCTATTAGGAAGAAATGTAGGAAGCCGTTGTGGTTGAACACGACACAGCTAGGAAAATTTATGAGAAGAAAAGGGCATAACCGAGATTACAGAGAGAAAGTACTTTCGACAATTTAAATCATTATAGATCAATCAGAAATGAGCTAAATAAGATTATTAAAAAGAGTAAAAGGGCTTCAGAAATTAATTTAGCTTAAAATAATGACAACGATTCAAGAGAATTCTTTAGCTATCATAAAATTAATAAGAAATCTAACAGCGATAAAAATTGGGCCTATTAGATATGAAGGGGTTTTGAAAGAATCTGATGAGAAAATATTAGAGGTTCTTAATGATCATTTTTCTTCAGTATTTATAGAAGAGAATTCAGATAGATTAATTGATGATAATTCTAGGTCAAGGAACGTAGTGTTGAATACCATTAATGTGAACGGGGAAATAATTAAAGGGCTTATATTGGAGTTAAATACTAGTAAGTCATCAGGCCAGGACAACATTGATTCTAGGTTACTCAAAGAAGGTGTAGATAGTATTGCAGTAGCTACTGAGAAGTTATATACTAGATCACTAGAGTTTAAAGAAATACCTAATGATTGGAAATTAGCAAATGTAGTGCCAATTTTTAAAAGGGGAAGTAAAGAGGACCCTAATAACTTTAGGCCAGTAAACTTAACTTCTATCATTTGTCAAAACCTTGAGAAGATAGTTAAGAAGGGGATTTCTGAACATCTAGAGTATGGTAGGTTAATAAATGATGCTCAGCATGGGTTTAGAAGAGGTAGATCATGTTTAACAAATTTACTGGATTTTATGGATTATCTTACTAAACAATTAGATAAGGGAGTGAATGTTGATGTAATTTACTTAGATTTTAGCAACGCTTTTGATAAGGTTCCACATTGAAGACTAGTTCACAAATTAAAAATGAATGGGATATGTGGTAGAGCTTTGAATTGGATAACTGAATGGCTGAAAGACAGGAAACAGAGAGTTATGTTGAATGGGGTGAGGTCACATTGGAAGGACATTATCAGTGGCATACCTCAGGGATCCGTTCTAGGCACTTTATTATTCATAGTTTATATAAATTTTCTTGAGGAGGCGGTAAATATTAAAGTGTCAATTTTTGTTGATGACACTAAATTGGCAGCTGTAGTCAAAGAAGTTGAGGGTAGCTTTAAAGTGCAGAGTGACTTAAATAAGTTATTAGCTTGGGCTCAGAAGTGGCAAATGACTTTTAACCTTAAAAAATGCAAAGTTCTTAACATGGAAAGGGATAATAGGGAATTTTAGCTATGAAATGGATGGGCATTGGCTCGATTCAGTTGAGGATGAGAAGGAATTAGGCATAGTAGTAGATAGGTCACTGAAGTTTTCAAAGCAGTGTATTGAGGCAAAAAATTGAGCAAATAGGGTGCTAGGATACATTAGCAGGAATGTTAGTTACAGGAGTAAAGAGATTATCCTTAAACACTATAACTTGTATGTTAGGCCACATTTAGAGTACTGTATACAAGCAGGGTCACCACATTTTAGACATGACATCAACCTGCTAGTCAGTACAAAGGAGGGCAACAAAAATCATACCTTCCCTGAAGCACTGTGAATATGAAGGTAGACTGAGGGTACTAAATATGTTCTCATTTGACAGAAGATATATAAGGGGATATATGATTAAGCTTTTTAAAATCTTTTCGGGGATGGATAAGTTTGATTTTAGCAAGTTATTTGAGTTGGAAGGTATTAATAGGACTAGGGGTCACCACTTAAAAATTAAAAAACAGAGGTGCAGGTTAGATGTTAGAAAATATTTTTTCACCAATAGTGGTAGATTACTGGAATAGTTTGCTATCTGAGACGGTAGACAGTCCAAACTTGAATGTATCAAATGCAGAATCGATGATTATATAGGAAGTGAGGGTTAACTTTGGGGGGTATTCTGGAATCATTCCTGTGTATGGTTCGAATTGTATATTGTAGATGCATGATCTACATAATCCTATGGATGCATTTTGTGGGTGGGTTTTGACAGATGCAGATGACCTTTGATAGGCCCTTGTGGCTTTTGTCATCTGTGGAATTATGTTATGTTATGTTACAGGCATCAACTACACAAACCCCTGCTAACTATACACTCCTTCCCTATAAACCAACAAATACCCATCTTCCAGCAATACACAATTACCGTCCTCATCTTTCCCGATGTAAGTTGTATCCCTGTCTCCCCCCTCCATACACACAAATAATATTTATAAACACTGCTAAGATAGAGAAAAATCCTTCAACTAAACATTAAGAGTATATGGAATGAGGAAATGTACTCAAAGAATTCCTATCAACTACAATATATATCTAAACCATCTAGGAATCAACATCCAGCCCCAATAAAAAAGTAGCACATTACAGGCACATTAAAGAAATGTTGGAAATGGAGACCTAGTCACAGACAACAGAGACGACATCCTGTGCACCAATATCACTAGTCACCTCAACTCCTCTCCCTAACCAAGATGTAATGGAAATACAAATTATCGAATCAAGCATAGACCAAAAATACTAGATTTTCATGAATCTGTACATACCTCTTCCTCTATCCTACTTACAAACTGTGCTTGATTACCTTCCAACACAACCAGGTAGCTATATCGATTATTCATCTAATCACAAGAGCTGTAGGATCATGGGACACTTAAACCAGCTTTTGATCTTGAACAACTCTTTTATCCACCAATACAAACAAACCCTTCAAACACACACTTTCAAGACACTTCTCAAGATGCCATCCTTTGCTCACCTGAGCTAGCAAGCAAAAACTTCTGACAACCCTATATTGCATTACCATCTGACTATCTTGCAATTATTATATGAATAGCCCATTCTAAGCAAATACCTGACTGGTTCTTCCTCACCAACTATACAAATAAAGATAATACTTAAGATTAGGGGTGCACGGTAGGTGGTACTGTTAGTAGGCTACAATTTGGGGCTACAATATATGTCTTATGATGTCAGCTTCAGATGTGACTAATCACGGCGTTATATTTTTTTTTGTTTCTGGATTTGTAACCTTTAATCTGTATTATTTACTAAATATCTGCGCCTCTGCTCGTAGATAGTTTTTTCTAAGTTCGGTAAGATTTCTTGATATCTTTTATTGTTTTTTTCCTATCTTTTTTTGTTTTTCTATTTTTTGTTTCACTGGCAAATGATAACAGCTTTTTACTGGCAATGTCGTAGCTATAAATAGGACCCACAGCGCAAATATTTCTGTTTTGTCATGGCTTTTTTGTGCTCTAGTTGTGCTTCGTTATTCAAATTCGCGGTTATTTTGCATAAACGCAAAAAACTTTTAGATTATTTAGAGGCACATAAACTAATCAAGAAAACTATTAAAGTAAGTATTGTTTGTCATTAGGTTAGGTTTTTCTTCTGCCAGCAAAAAGCTTTTGTCATTTGCAGCAAAAAAAAAATAGGAAAAACCCCCCCGGTAAATTCAAGGGGACTGCTCGTGGGGGAGATATCACTGCAGGGTGACCACCCTACGATGATCCTGAGTTTCAATGAATTAGGGGGTATGGGGGGCACAGCCCCCCCCCCCCAGTATATACTTGTATACAAAAAAATATAACGCTGTGATTGTTCACATCTGACGATACCGTCTGACATCATAACACATATATTGTAGCCTATAAACAGTGCCACCTACCGCATGCCCCTAAACTGAAGTGTTATCAAAATAAAATCTCCAACAAAGTTTCTTAGTCACCCAGTTGTAATATAAACAAGTCCAAACACACACTTGTCTCCACAGCCAGCAAGAAAAAACAACAATATAAACCAAACTTCTTCCCAGGAATAAGAGATAAAAGCCACCATGAACAAAAAATACCAATGACATTAAAAACATTATAGGAAACATCAAATAAAGAATAAAATGCAGAAAGCTCTAAAACTTTGATAGTCTTGCAACATAATTAGATGTTTTGAGCATGTTGAAAACATATAAATCAATATATAACAAGTTTTAAAACCAAAAGTATCCAACTTTAGGATGTACAAACAGGTGAAGTTTAATTATAACTAATGCATTGTTATTTTAAAGATTAAAAATAAAGAAAACTTACTCGTCTTATTTGCCACAACTTCACTTATATAAAGATAAATGATTTAAGGCTTCTCTATTTATATTTAATTTAATACATTATTGTTTAATGTTTTCTTTTATACAACTAAGTCACTTTGTTCTCAATTTAAAATATACTGCTCAAGAGATTATTTGCTACTTTACATTTAAAATTTTATAATTTCATTCTCAAACTGGAAAAAAAAATCAAACTTCTATTATCTCTTTTAATTTGATATTGTGAGGTATAGGGGTGGAGGGGCAGCACTATGGTCCCTAGAGATATTCATAGTCCATTTATCATTATTATTATTATTTTAGTTTAAGGTCCGTTCAACCCCACTGGATTATTTGCACCTGCTATTATGAATTTCACAATAGATGAGGAAAAATGGGTCTTCCCCCTTCAAACCTTGGACTTGTTCCCGGTCAATGAAATGATTCTGCCGCCTGTTAGTATGTACTACCTCAGTGCAATGTGGATTAGGAAAAACAATGAAGCCTCACAAATTAGTGTCATGAGAATCCTCTGATGTTTTGAAATGGGCATGCACTAATTATGTATATGCAATTAATATACTAAATGTGTATAACATTTTGTCATGTTAATAATAATATATACTGTATTCTTGTAAGGGCTATATAGGCAAAAATGAATATGAGACACTTTCACAAGCATACACACTCACACACATAAACTTCATTTGAGTAAACTCCACCCAAACCCATGATTGGCTAACAGTGGGCCATGCCTACACTTTTTGGCACATTGAATACCATCTAAAGCAGACCCAGAGAGAGAGTAAGAACAGAAAGAAAAGGAAGATCAGTAAGTAGTTCCAAGGAAGCGTAGGCCAAAGTAAACCCAAGCATTAGTAGACCAGCCACAAATACCCAACAAACGCATATACAAATTCATTGCACCTAAGCGTACCAAGTCTACATCCAAAATAAGGAGTTCAATAATCCAGCTTCCAGGATTTTCTTCTCCTACTGGTAATCAACTGGTCCTCTTAGCCAGCGTACAATGCTAAAATCATTGCAGCTCAAAAGGGTCTAGAGCTTAAAAGATGGCTGAAAGTTCAGCTGTAAAAATAGAAGCTGCCAGCAGCAAAGATAAAGTTAGAAACTCTCTTGAGTAGGTGGCGGTGGCACCCATGCCATTGTATAACTTGGAACCATCCTGTATATTCGGCAGTATTGTATGTGTGAGGTCGCATGCTCTAGGAACATACTCTTAAGGATGCAAGGAGATACAGATAACTTGTGCAGGCTCCACATTAGTACACTATGGAAGGTGGAGCACGCCAACTAGGGGTCAGCAATGAAGGAAGGGCCGACTCTTAAGGCACCTAGGTTGGAGAGATGTCTCCTATCCGGAGGTTCAAGGGGCGGGGTAAGGATGGCAACCTAATGCCGCTGTTGACTTGGCAGCATACAGGTATCTGTAGACCTCTGATATAGGGGCCTAATGTACATGACAGAGATACCGCATACAAATCTGGGTACATGACAGTGATATCGCATACAAATGAGGTTCAGCATTTGAAAGGCTGAGGGCTAAGACGAAGAGTAAATTTGACATCCATAGTCCAATTTGGATTGGACGAGTGTAGTGTATTAAGTCCACAGTGTTTGATGATCACTACCCCAAGAAGTGTGGGAAAGCACTTTCAAAATGTCAGGAGCCTGCAGGCAGCCCGATCGAAGATGGCGTAAATGTGGTAACCAGGTTAACTTGGTATCAAGAGTTATGATCTAGAAACCAAACTCAGTAATGAACTTCATCTCTTACAGCTTGTAGGGAGATAAGTGACGGAACAATAGCCCCTCCACCCTGGTGGAAGTACATTGCCTTAATTTTGCTTGTGAAAAGGTAGAACCCCCTAAGTTGTGCACTTCTTAAGAGTGTATCGACTGCTAGTTACAGCTGACGTGCTACTGAATGAACTCTTTGTTATTCAAACATAAAGAGAAGGAATGCCATTGAATGTAATCTTACTTTAGAGGTATTGTTTATCTTTTCTTTTCTTTACTTGCTAGCCCACCTATTTCCCCCAAGAAACACTATTAATGGCAAACCCAGTGCCCCCTTGAGATAGTATTAATATGAATGTAACAAGATTTTATTTATTTTCCCATCCTTATTTCCTCTTTATTTTATTTTACTTCTACCTTTACTTCTAAGTTATTCAATTATATTGAAACAATAACCTGGATGCGGTGTACTACTATGATTTATATTTACAAATGTAAAGCTTAGAAAATTAACTTATATTAAATCTTTGATAACAGTCATTAGTCTGAAAAAAATAGAAAAACTTTGTAATTTTGGCTTCTTACTCCAACTCTCACCTACACTTTCATCCTTATACCATATTATTGTTATATTTTTCCTTTTTCATTCGATCTCCAAGTTTCTTCTTTTTCTTTAGACTCAACCCCTAAAAATAAGTTCACTTTTACTCAAGAAACAGTATAGGGCCAAGTGATTGATGAACAAGGTTGCCGATACACCTCCTGGGAGGGAGAGAGGAAATGATATCATTGATTGCAATTCCAAAACATAAAACACTGCCCTGAGGAACTCCCTTCCCTTGGGGTTGCAGGTCAGAGTAGGTGTCTCCAACACAAACCATAAAGGATTGAGATGCTAAAAAACTTTGAATAAAAGACTAAAAGAACTCTCATACCCCATATGTATAGCTGCTTTAAGACGCTGTATCTCCATGTTGTATCATAGGCTTTCTCAATGTCAGAAAATATGGCCAAGACTCGGTGCTTTAACGAGAAAGCCCTCCGGACCGAACCCTCAAACGTACTAGCAGGTCAAGGGTACTATGACCCTTATGAAAACCACATTAAAATGGAGACAGCGATTGGTTTCTAAGAACCAGTTAAGGCGCTCCAACAACTTACTGAAACAGCTGGTGAGAGGTATAGGGTGGTAGTGGTCTGCATCCAACCAGTTCCTGCCTGATTTGACCAAGAAAAGGACAATCCCAATGCACCATGATGGGTACAAACCCTTCACTCAATATGAGGTTGTACATAGCAACTAAGAATATGATAGGAGAGAGTGTGGGTGGAGGTGCCGAATCTTATCAAAATGGATCTCGTCAAGGCCGGGAGAAGTAGATCTACAATGGCTAATGCCCTATGCAACTCGTGGATGGTGAATAAGGCATTATACAGAAGGTTAGATTTTGTAAAATTGATATAATGAGACTCTTCCTTTGATTTATATGCTAGAAAATCCTTACTGTAACGACTGACACTGCTGACTGTGTGGAAATGGTCAGCCAAAGCATTGCTGACCACCAGGATGTCATTCTCTAAGGATCCCTGTAAGTTGAGTGTGGGAGTATTATGGCTAGCATAACAGCCCCTGATCTTGATAATCCTCTTCCAGATCTTTGCAGTAGGAGTCATAGAGGAAATTGCTGAAACGTAGCATATGTAGTTTATGACGGCTGTCAAGTACTGTGAGATCCAATAGGGCATGGGTGAGTGACCCAATACAGGTTTCCTCCATGAAATGGTCTGTATGGCTGCATTTTAGATAATCAATGTGAAGTACGCTACTGCCGCTTCCACACCATTGAAGGTCCCCAAGGAGGCACTTGTGAAAGATGCCTCTCGGAAACCTTCCTAATGGACATGGTATAAGTCCCACTTGAGAGGTATGGTTGTATGGGGGCTAGGATGAATGGTTGAGAAGACAATAAAGAAGTGGTCACTCCAATGGAGGTTGTTGTGAACTAACCACCAAAAATCGGTGAGGCAATCCAGGAAGAAGAGAGACAGGTCAACACAGCTAAGGGAATCCGTCTGGATATGATAAGAGGTAAAATCGCCGGTGTTTAAAATGCAAAGAAAGTTAAATGATAAAAGAGACTCTAAAACACTGCCTTGGACATTCTGAGTGATGTTGCCCCAATATGGGTGACAGGCATTAAAATCTCCCAGTAGTAAAAATAGGGAGGGCAATTGATCTAGAAGTTCTAAAAGGTCGGGTTTTGACAATGGTAAAGGAGGAGGATGGTAAATAGAGCAAACATTTAAAGCTTTCTAAGAAAAACCCTCACAGCAATAGCTTGGAGAGTAGTATGTAAGGGAGATGAGAGATGAATGGTGGGATAAGAAAAAAAATACTGACACCCTCCCATGAGATGAGCCCCCAACAGGAGCAATAGAGTTGAAAATAAAAAAATGGGTACCTCAAAAAGGGCTGCATACCAAGTTTGTTCTCATGAAGACAAATAACAGCTGGTTGGAGAGTCACTCTTCCCACTTAGCAAGAACGCCTTGGTAATTCCATTGTAAAATGGAGGATATTATGTGCAAGGGTTAGATACCACAGTAGATACCTTTTTCTCTTTTGTGGCTGAGGTTAAGTTTGAAGTGCATCCTAAAGAGTATGGGGGATGGAGAGCAGATTTTGAAGGGCCTGCTATAGCAGGGGAAGAGATCCTGTAAGGAGAGGCGACTGGAGTATGATCGATGGTTTTGAGGAACCAATCGAGGCCCTTGCCTGTAATGCAGGCTCACAACCAGGCGGAAATGTAAGGTCAAGAAGAGATTTGGGGGCTGTAGATCTGGATGCATGGGTCGAGGGGACATTTGATGTCTGAGGGGTTGATCCAACAGCCGCAAATTGTTAGTTTGTTTGAGTATCATCTGCTTCCAACGGATCATGAGCAGGAGGGTGATTAGGGGAGCAGGCAATCTGTGAAAAGTACAAGGAACTAGCTCTATTTCAACACTATTTAGACTGGGAGGGGCCTAAGTCCTGTGAAGGGTGGGACAGACTTGAGGGCAGAGCACATTCAGCAACAGGACAAGAGTCCATTAAAAATTCTCGAGGCTCAGTTGATTAGCTCCAGAGGCTGCCCACTTATTGGTGGTCGATGACCCAGGTGAGGAGTCCTTCCTCTTGCCATAGAGCTTTGGATCTCAGCACAGGAGGAAGAACCTTAACATAACATAGCATAAGTTCACAGATGACAAAAACCACAAGGGCCTATCAAAGGTCATTCGCATCTGTCAAAACCCACCCACAAAATGCATCCATAGGACTGTATCAGAAATGCATCTACAATATAAACAATCCAGAGAATTGTGTCAGATCATGCATCTACAATATACAATTCGAACCATACACAGGAATGTATCAAAAACATAAAGCATCATCATCAAGATTCGTCAAAATCCAAATCAATCGTAATATACAATAATAAAAAAACTGCATCCACAGGAATGATTCCAGAATACCCCCCAAAGTTAATCTTCACTCCCCATATAATCAGCTGTTCTGCGTTTGAATACATTCAAGTTTGGACTATCTACCATCTCAGATGGCAAATTATTCCAGTAATCTACCACTCTATTGGTGAAAAAATATTTTCTAACATCTAAGCTGCACCTCTGTTTTTTGAAAGTCTACAGGAAAACAAAGGTATCGCTAGTTGCTATGAGGCATTTAAGAAAGGCTAGAATCTCAGAAACATTACCAAAGGTTGACAGTGATTACTGCCTTTATCTAACACTGCCAGCTGCTAACTCTGAAGGTGAAATATGACTTTCTGTATTGAAAAGAGTAAAAAACCAGCTTTGATCAATATTAAGCCAAGACAATTTGTGCATCTTATCCTCATTGACCATTGAATCATACTTAAAAGAAATTGATTGTCAGGACATCATTAATGACTGGCATAATAAAATCTAGGAAAAGGTTACTAGGATATCTCAAATGCTAATACAGACAGTAACCCTTCTTAAGTTTATGTCAAATGGTAACTGTGATCATGCGTAATGATATGTGTTGCGGATTTAAATTAAAAATGTGATCACTATGAAAGAGAGATGAATTAGAGTGAATAACTAAGCTCAATAAAGGTATGCACCGGTAAGTTGCAGTATGGTACCGCACCTAAGGCCTGTGAGTGATAGATAAATCGTATCACCTACATGAAATTTAATGCAAGAAATGGTAATAAAAGGATTAATTACTTAAATTAATATACTTAACAGCAGTAAAGGACAAAAATAATATAATAGTGCACTAGTCAATCCTGTAATACAAATCTAACTGAATTCCACAATAAGGTTGAGAGGGGGTGAGGATGAGGAAAGGATACGTTAGTCAGGTGCTAGAAATAGGATAGGGTAGGTCGAAGGGTTGACAATGGTATGGTCGCAGGGACACAAGGAGTTGGTAAGGCGACCTTGAGCCTTATAAGTAGCAAGTATTGTCCTTAGTCTGTTCCCACACTGACTGCTCCTCACTGGGGCACTGCTGTCGAGCAAGCGCGGTAGGCGTGAACCAGGGAGTGCAGAACAGAGACAGTCAAGCCATAGAGGACATCAAGGTTCATACACCAGGCAATGACAGGAGGGGTGATGTATGGACACCTAGGTCATCCGTGCTCAAAACAAGGTATTAATCCAAATGTGCATGCAGAAAAGAAATTATTTTATAATTTAAGGCACATTACAAAACTGCACATAAAAATATTACTGCGCAAGACAAGCCATGCTAGAAGAGCTTAATATATAGCTAAAACATCTGAAAGAAAGAGTAGAGTTGAATAACATGATCAGAATAAGTTAGGAAATCATTTCACAGTAATACCAATTCCCAACCTCTGTACCCAGAAAACTAGTTATAGAACATAAGAACATAAGAAAAGAAGGAGACTGCAAAAGACCATTCATGGCCTACACTTGGCAGCTCCTGTTCCAGTCAACACACAAAAGAACACTCTCCCCCCAAGGTACACCCAACTAAATGGCCATAAGGAAAAGGACAAGAAAACACCTCAAACAGAACACGCATCTTCAGCGTATTAGCTATAACACAACGGAAATCAACATATAAAGAGAATACTTATGTGAACAATGGTGGCAGTTTCTTGCTGGGGGGGGGGGCTAACTTCCGCTGGTCAGGATGAAGACAGGGTTATATGGAATCTTACCGGCACATAAATCCATATAAGTAGTTATGGCAAATACAGAAGGTTCTGTGCTCTATACAAGACTGAGGAAGTTTTATATACAGGAATTATCAATGGTTTAAGTGCTGATTGATACGAGGTAGAGCGAGTTTCACATGATGGTCAGTATGGCTAACGGACAATGACTGCCCACATAAAATTTACCTGTAGGAACCTAGTTTGCTCCTCGTTTTTTTTAGGCTTGCACATTACAAGGCGGTTGTCTCAAGTAATGTGTATATTAGCCAATATTTAAACCGTAAATTCTTGGGGTATTTTAATCATCCAAAATAAAATAATAAATCTAGCATTCTCCTTTCCGAAACTTCTGGAGTGATATACACGACATACTGCGGGCCAAGAGAAAAGAGCAAATATTATTATTTGATCTCCACCAATACAAATAAGGACTCTAACGAGAACTGAAAATCAGCCCAAACAGAGGATGAAAGTAATTATAAATGCATATACCAAGCTCTACCAGCCGTTGACACTGATACAAACCTGTGGTTCAGTGTTGGAGTAAGATAAAAAATACTAAAATCCGATAGTACAAAACCAATTAACTCTATGAAGAACTCGATAGATAATTCCAAGAAACTTATCAAAGTCGGTACATAATCAGATGAAGGCCTTAGAGTTGCTAAAAGACTTGGTAGAGTCTATGTAACCAAATTTGCACCTGACTATACAGAAGAAGAACTCAAAAGTTATATTAAAAAGAAAACAAACATAGATGCGAAATGCACTAAAATACCATCAAAATTTCCTGAAAATTACAGTAGTTTTAAAGTGGAAGCTCAATGCGAAGACCCTTCAATCTTTATAGACCCATCAACATGGACAAAAGGAATCTATCTCAATTGGTTTGGACCACAACATACAAGTAATACTACAGCTCATAATAGAAAGTAAATTAAATGTAGTTAGTTACAACTGCAGGGGGGTCTGCGAACAAATGAAATTGGTTTAAATAAGAGGGTACAGCGTAGAGCAATATGCATGGTTCACAGTATCTCTCATCTCTCCTATTCAGAGAGACTAAAAGCCCTTAATCTACCTACCCTGTACTTTAGAAGACAGAGGTCAGATGTTATGCAACTATATAAGATTTCACATGGACATGACGAACTGCAAATAGGAAACCACTGTAAGCTGTGCGACAGGTCAATGTTTGCTCCGGGTCTCTCGACTAACACAAGAGGACACTGCTTTAAGTACCAAGTGCAGAGCTCGTCTGGTCCAAGAGCCAATTTCTTCCCGACAAGAGTCACTTCAATGTGGAACAAACTCTCAACAGAAACTGTAACCAGCAAAACTGTAAATATCTTTAAGTCAAGATTAGAAAAAGAATGGAAAAACCACAAAGACCTACACAGTTATATATTCACATATTGAAAAATCCGTTCTGCATACATCAACTAAAAACAACAGTACGGTCTCATTACCCAAGAGGGTACCTATCGACAGGGATTCAAGGTAAATAAATAATTTTGATATAGTTTTACTACAGGAGACATGGATATCAAAAAGGGAATGTAAAGAGATTAATACACTTTTCTTTTTTTTAAATCATAGGGGTGTAGCAAACTCTCCAAATGATGAGAGTAACTGTTTATTAGTAGGTAGGAAAAATAAAAAAGGTGTAGCAATAATATTGAATTCAAAATTTGAACATAATATAAGTGGATTAACTTTTGATTATGATTGGGTCGTTGGTATAAAAATAGGTTAATACTTCAGATTTGGGGCGCACGGTAGGTGGTGCTGTTAGAGGGCTACAACTTTGGGCTACATCATATCTCTTATGATGTCAGATGGTAGCTTCAAATGTGACCAATCACGGTGTTATTTTTTTTTGTTGTTTTGGGGATTTGTAACTTTTGGTCTGTATTATTTACTAAATATCTGTGCCTCTGCTTGTTTATAGTTTTTTCTAAGTTAGGTAAGGTTTCTTGATGCCTTTTATTGTTTTTTAAGGTTTTCATATTTTTTGTTTGTCAGTGAACGATAACAGCTTCTTATTTGATTTCATGTTGTATGTAAATATTGTATTTTTTTTTGTGTTAGTAAAGGACTGTACATACAATCCGTTTCATTCTCCTTCGATTTCTCACGTCCGGATTAGTGTAGGAAGCGGGTTGGATTGATTGGGGTTAGTCTAAATTTTTCGGCCCGCTACATTTTGGGGGTACTTAGAAAAGGGGTGGGAGAATGGCCCTTTTACACACACTCACATTCGCTCCACCACAATGTCGTAGCTATAAATAGAACCCGCTTAGCATTTGTTTCTCTTTGGTTATGGCTTTTTCATGCTCTGGTTGTGCTTCTTCGTTATTTAAATTTGGGTTTATTTTGCATGACCATGAAAAACTTTTAGATTATTTAGAGGCGCATAAACTAATCAAGAAACCTATAAAAGTAAGTATTGTTTGTCATTAGGTTAAGTTTTTCTGCCAGTAAAAAGCTGTTGGGGGGAAAAAAAAAAACCCAGTAAATTCATGGGGACTGCTCATGGGGGAGATATCACTGCGGGGTACTACCCTGCGATGATCCTGAGTTTTAATCAATTGGGGGGGTCTGGGGGGTGCAGCCCCCCCAGTATATACTCATATACAAAAAAAAAATAACGCCATAATTGTTCCCATCTGACGCTACTGTCTGACATCATAAGACATATATTGTAGCCCAAAATTGTAGCCTATATACAGCGCCACCTAGCGTGCCCCCTGAAACTGAAGTATTACTAAAAATAGTGCTTAACTGTCAAGTAATGTATATTTTTAATGTATACCTACCATGTGAGTCAGTAGAAAATGAGGAATTATATATAGATAGACTATATAAGTTAGGTACTTTGTTAGAAGAGTTAGATAGTACATATTATTGTGTATATGGCGATTTCAATAGTAACATATTAGGTAAAGATTCAGTTTTTTAAACATTTAAAAAATTTTTGTGAAGCCTATAAACTTAAATGGTCAAGCAGACTAAGCCTGCCGAAAGACATTTTCACATATGTCAGTGATGCATGGGGTTCAAAATCTTCGTTGGACCACTGCATTTCATCTGAGGACTTTAGTAAGGCTTTTGATCGAGTGCCACACTTACCGCTTCTGAGCAAAGTTAAAGCACACGGGATCGATGGCAGTATATTTAGGTGGATTCAGTCATGGCTTGGTGACAGACAGCAAAGAGTTAGTATAGATGGAGTTAAATCTGAGTGGGAGTGTGTTAGCAGTGGAGTTCCGCAAGGATCTGTTTTGGGTCCCTTGCTATTCTTAATTTATATTAATGATCTTGACATAGGTATAAGTAGTGACCTGAGTAAATTTGCTGATGATACTAAGCTAGGTAGGGCCATTAGGGCTGATTCTGATGCTGTTGTAATGCAGGAGGAATTGACCATTCTGTCCAATTAGGCCGAGAAATGGCAAATGAAGTTTAACATAGACAAATGTAGTGTACTTAGTATAGGTAGAAATAATCCATTGAATAGTTATAAATTAAATGGGAGAATTTTAGGGAGGACTGATTGTGAGAGGGACTTGGGTATTTTGGTAAGTTCAGACCTTCGTCCTAGAAAGCAATGCCTAAATGCTAAGAATAAAGCTAATAGGATATTGGGATCAGGGTCGCCAATTTAGCATTTTTAATGCCAGATCTGGCATTTTTTTGACTGATCTAGCAGCCAAAAAAATAATCTGGCATCTAGCAGGAAAAACAGCAGGAAAAAATAGATATCTGGCATTTTTTAGCATTTTATTGTACTTCAATTAAGTTTACCTTGTAATCATAATAGGGAGGAAAATAAATTGAACATGAAAAATCTTTTGGCCATTGGTACTGACAATGCCAGCGTAATAACATAACATAATTTCACGGATGACAAAAGCCACAAGGACCTATCAAAGGTCATCCGCCTCTGTCAAAACCCACCCACAAAAAGCACCATCACCAGGGGAAGACAAAATCAAAGTCCCCCACAATATAATATAACAGATGACAAAAGCCACAAGGGCTCATCATAGGTCATCCAAGTCAAACAGGCTCTTTTTTTAAGGCACCCAAACTCTCAAGAAAACTACATCCAGAGGATTGCGTCCAGAAACAAGGGTATCACCAATCAAGGCTTGTCAAGAACTAAATCATGCAGCTATAGATATATACAAACAATATTAATATATACAAAACTTAGGAACCATCACAACCTTTCCTCCCCATAAACTCATCCAACCTACTCATAAATACATTTAAATTTGGACTACCTACGACCCTCCGCGGCAATTTGTTCCACAAGTCTACCACTCTATTGGTGAAAAAATATTTTCTTAAATCCAACCTACACCCTTGCTTTTTAATTTTCAAGTGGTGACCTCTAGTCCGATTACCATCATCTAACTCAAAAAACTTGCTAACATCCAATTTATCTATCCCAGAAAAAATTTTAAAGAGCTCAATCATATCTCCTCTCACACACCTCCTTTCGAACGAGAACATATTTAATACCCTCAGTCTATCCATATATTCAAGGTGCCTCAGGGAAGGAATAATCTTTGTTGCCTTCCGTTGCACCGACTCGAGAAGATAAATATTGTGTCTAAAATGTGGGGACCATGCCTGTATACAGTACTCTAGATGTGGCCTAACATAAGAGTTATAGAGTTTAGTTTAAGAATAACCTCCTTACTTTTGTAACTGACATTTCTCTTAATGAAACCCAGCACTCTATTTGGTAGGGATAAATAATGGTGTTATCAAGAAGCTGAAAGATGAAATTCCTAGATTGCTTTTGTTTAGATGTGTGTGCCACTCACTACAATTATCAGTGTCCCATGCTTGTGCTGCAGCTCTGCCAAGAACATAACATAACATAATTACACGGATGACAAAAGCCACAAGGGCCTATCAAAGGTCATCCGCCTCCATCAAAACCCACCCACAAAAAGCACCATCACCAGGGGAAGACAAAATCAAAGTCCCCCACAATATAATATAACGGATGACAAAAGCCACAAGGGCTCATCATAGGTCATCCGAGTCAAGCGGCCTCTTTTTCAAGGCACCCAAACTCCCAGGAAAACTACATCCAGAGGATTGCATCCAGAAACAAGGGTATCACCAATCAAGGCTTGTCAAGAACTAAATCATGCAGCTATAGATATATACAAACAATATTAATATATACAAAACTTAGGAACCATCACAACCTTCCCTTCCCATAAACTCATCCAACCTACTCTTAAATACATTTAGATTTGGACTACCTACTACCCTCTGCGGCAATTTTTAGTAAGTGAAACTTATAAATGGTTTTCATAGAGTTCAGTGAGACAAATTTTTTACAAACAGCTTTTCCTGACCATTAATTATAAGGAACCATTGAAGATCTTAAATTCTTGTACAACCAGGTGGTTGTCGATTGAACCAGCAATCAGCAGAATCTTAAGCCAGTGGATTGAATTACAGGCTCATTTTCAAATAGCAAGTGTTAACGAAAGATGTTACACTGCCCAGCTACTAAACGATATGTATTGTGACCCTCAGAATGAGCTTTTCATTTTATTTCTGCATCCAATTTTAAAATATGTTCAAGAAGTTAACAAACTTTTTGAATCAAATACTGTTGATAAAACACAATTGCTTTCTGACCTATCACATCTAATCAAATCTATTGCTAACATGTTAGTATTGCCAACAAGTAGGATTGACCCTCTAGATCCTAATGCCAATATTGAAGAATTTCTTGATCCGAATCCACAGCTGGGATATAGGTTTGAAAAAAGGCTGACAGAATTGATGATTAGCAAGAAAATTCAAGTTTCTCAACAAACTGACATCCGCAAAAGAGCACAATTTTTTTTTGTTTTGCCTATACAAAGAGCTACATAATCGTATGCCAGAAAACATAAATATCTTGAAAGAACATCAAGTTATTCTCAGTACAAAATACCTTGACTCATTTTAAGAATCCCATCATTCCTCTACTAGAATCATTTCATTTAGATGAAGAGATTGAAGTCATCAATTGAGATTCAATACAATAGCATCCATTTGGTTAAATGGACTAATATTGAAACTGCTGAGGGGTTTTGGTCTGAAGTATCTGCCTATAGAGATGCTTCTGGGGGAAACCCATTTAAGGAAGTTTCAGAATTTGCTATAAGTCTGTTAATCTTGCCAAATTCTAACGCTGAAGTAGAGCGGTTATTCAGCAGCATGAATATCGTGAAAAATAAACTGAAAAACAAAATGCAGCTGCCAATGTTTTCAGCTATTCTTGCAGTAAAATATGGCTTAAAGAGACACAACAAATGCTGCAAAAACTTTGAATTGCCAAAAGTTGTCATCAACAAAATTGGGACAATTGGAGTCATGACTCCAGTAAAGCTCCAGAAGAAGATGTGCTGTCTGCTTTCCCAAATTATGATGACATTTTCTTGGGAGTTTAATTAAAAAAGCAATTGGTGAGTAAAATACTTTTTTGGCATTTTTTTTGGTATAAACAAATATTTTTTAGCATATTTTAGCATTTTTTCTCCTACAATCTAGCATTAAAGGAAGAATCACATTTGGCCACACTGATTGGGATTCATTAGGAGGAGTGTAAGCAATAAGAGTGCTGAAGTCATTCTAAAACTGTATCTGGCGCTAGTTAGGCCTCATCTAGACTATGCAGTACAATTTTGGTCACCATATTATAGGAAGGATATTGATTTGCTTGAGTCTGTGCAGAAAAGGATGACAAAGATGATTGGTGGGCTAAGGAACTTACCTTATGGTGAAAGGCTCAGAAAACTAAATCTACATACATTGGAAAGGAGAAGAGTCAGAGGGGAATTGATTGAAGTCTTCAAATGGGTAAAAGGATATAATAAAGGGGATCTGGGTAAGGTTCTTATACTTACTGAACATGACAGGACACGTAGCAATGGGTTTAAGCTTGATAAGTATAGGTTTAGGAAGGAGATTGGGAGGAATTGGTTTACAAATCGTGTGGCAGATGAATGGAATAGGCTCACTAGACATGTGATAGAAGCCTCCTCTCTGGATAGTTTTAAGAATAGATTAGATAAATATATGGATGAAACTGCTAGATGGGACTGACTTTTTTTTTATGTACATATGTATATATTTTTCTAAGGAGTGGGGAGATTATATTTTGCGGTTGCATGAATGGACATAATCCTCTGGATGCATTTTATGTATATTGTAGATTAGATCTGACAAACTCCTGTAAAGGGTGACAATGTTGATCACTTTTCTCTGGTAAGAAATCTTTTGTGTGTTGAATTACCTGGTTCTATTACCTGGTAGGGCCCTACCACTCTAGTCCAGCCAGACCGGATAGGAGAGGGACAGGCCCAAAAGTCCAAGACAGATACTCCAGTCAGGCTACACGGGAGGTTTACTCAAATATATCATTAATGACTGGCTAAGTGTATCCTCCATATAAAATACCTTGAAAATATAACAAATTGAGATTGAAATGAACTGGCAGTAGGTCAAAGGTGGAACAATTCTTCACCGAGAAAGTACTGCAGTCTAGACTTAAACGCAGTGAGGCTCGGAGCATCAACAATATCTTGGGGTAGAGAATTCCATTTTTGGATAATTCGACAAGAGAAAAATCATCTACGAGCTTCCAACTGACAATGCTGCATCTGAATCTTAAATTTATGACCTCTTGTGCCAACAGTAGGTGCAATTGTGAAGATGTCGGAAGGGGAGACGATGGTTAAATCGTGGAATATACGATAGCAATAAATAAGGTCCTGCCTTAAAAGCCTACCCTTCACGGAGAATAATCCCAAAGTTGTCAGCCTGTCAAGGTATGAAAGATCAGTCAGACCAGCAACCTGTTTTGTCCATCTGCGTTGAACAGATTCCAGAAGCTGATTTTGGCCCTGGAACCCAAGATTCCAAATTGGAGATTCAAAATCTAGAATCGGTCGGACATCAGAGATGAAAAGGGTTGACATGAAGATAGCCGAGCGAGTAACAGTTGATTTTAAAAGATTAGTGGCAATACCTCCGGCTTTAGCAGTTGCACAGCTTATGTGCTGGTGGAATTTCAGCTTCCTATCCACAGTTATTCCCAAATCCTTGTGAGAGAAGCATTGATTTATAGGAATGTCATTTAGGGTGTATATGGGAATAAGGAGATCATCTGACTGGACACAGCGCTGTCTAGCAAAGCGGAGATGGACACATTTACTGGTAGAAAACCTTAGCCCCCAAGAAGCAGCAGTGGAAGATAGTAAATCAATATTATCCTGCATACCTGGAAGAGATAAGGAGCAGCCAAGGGATGGGGCTGAGGAGTGAAAATATAATTTGAGGTCATCAGCAAACATCTTAAAGTTGCACTGAATTTGGAAGCAGGTGTGATTTATGAATATGAGAAACAACAATGGGCCCAGAACCGAACCCTGGGGAACTCCACTTAAGACTGGTTTTGCCAGGCTTGTGTATCCATTTATTGAGACCTTCATTGAGCGGCCGAGTAGAAAACTGCTGATCCACTGTAAAAGATTGCCGGAGATACCAATCGCCACTAGTTTGTCAATGAGTGTCTGGTGATGCACTCGGTCAAACGCCTTAACAAAGTCAAATAGAATTAAATCAACCACTTGTCCTTGATCATACCAGTAAGTTATGTAGTCGTAAGTGAGTAAAAGTTGGTCAGTGACTGAACAGTTGGGCCTAAAACCAAATTGGGACTCATAACACAATAAGCCATATTTGCCTTGGTTAATTAAACTTTACTTTGAAATTGTATCAGATGGATCACTGCACTAACTGATGGTTGTATCAGACTCATTTTTTCTCTCTCTCCCTACTTTATTTTAGAAAAGCTGAAATAAATATATTGAAACTTGTGAAGAGTCTGGTATATGGAATAAGTTTATCTACCAGAAACCTTAAGTCACTCTATAAAATATCCAGATAAAACTCCTGAAACAAACAGGAAATAAACATGAATAATGAAAAGAATTTATTGGATGATGAAATGTTGGATAATAAAAGGGTAAGTTACTTGATCCTTCAGGTATTTTTTTTGTAATAATTAAGCAATGTTGATTATCCATTGCTTAGTTTAGTTATCCTTATTGTGAAATGGATTTTTTCCTTTAGTATTGCTGGATGTTTTGCCACCATTTGACTTAACCCATTTGATGCAAATAATTAATAAACACTGGAGGGCTAATACCCAATTTAGTTTTATTGGTACCTCTTTTCTGATGGTGCAAAAGAGACTTTGAAATGTTGATGTGGACCACTCAAGGAGGTACCCTGTGTAGCTTGGGGCACTTGGTACTTGGATGAGGTACCTTTGTCCCATCCAAAGTGCAAATAGAGAAGGCCCCATCACTTGACTAAAACTCTTGGATGAGAGAAGCTGAAGATGGATTGTGTAGCAGGGGGCAAAACCCCCTGCTACCACTAAAACCTGAAGGAGAAACACCACATCCTCCCATTGCCAGTGTCATGCAGAGTGGTACCCCTTGCAGACTTATGCATCAGTACCCAAGAACCAATTCATTTTCCTACCTCTCTCCCTCACTGTGCTCTCAGAATATCCACTGGATTTTGGGTGGTAGGTGGTGGATTAGCTTCATATAGTGACCACTTTTCTACTAAATTATCATTGTCTGGTAGAACCACCCTGAAAAACATCTGTGGTGCTTGGCACAGGCGCAGTGGTATTTCAGGAAATGACCTATTTGTCTGCACTTTACTGCAATGACCACTGTCCCCAAGACTGGTTGGCATCTTCTGGTTTAATGTCCCAGTCTTGGTGGTCTTTGTACTTATTATCTGTCCCAGTACTGAGATAAGAGTGGGCACTACCATTTGTCCTTGGTAATCGGGATTGATTCATGATGCACATAGACTTTTGGACTTCTTGGAGGAGGTATCCTCTATTTTATTTAACTCTCTCTAGTGTTGTTTGCATGTTACCTCAGTGTCGGGGGGAGACTCCCCCAATGCTAATGCATGCTTCATCGTGCTTTTGTGGTATTTTTGTTTGATTTGATTTTAATGTAGCCAAAAAATAGGTTGGAAATCTAATTACAATGACTTATGCCCTTTGGTGACATTTGTCAGACGATTGCCTTGAAAGAAAAACAAGGTCCGCTGACCAAAGGTCATGTGCTCTCACTTATTTTGATTTATGACCATACAACCTTCCAAACTTTCAATAATTCCTGGACTAACCTCGGGAGGACTTTGGCAATTGTATCATTCAAAAGAGAATATAAAACGAGATAAGGGTTTCAAAATTCATTAGAATCAGCCAAATAGTTATGTTGTTATTGGCAAATAATTCCCTGGCTAACCATGGGAGGACTTTGGCAATTATATCATTCAAAAGAGAATTAAAAGAACATAAGGGTTTTAAATTTTTTTTAAAATTGGCTGAATAGTTACAATGTCATTACAAAAGCAAAACCGGGACTGACCAACTGACATAGTTTGATAAAGAGTCACCTGCGACTAGACTCGCATGCAACTAAAAAGTGTGACACTCCCAATATCATAAAATGTAAGTCAAGCAGGAGGATGCAAGATTTATGACTGGCATAATATCTCTATTCTTCTATTCACTATGAATAGTGCCTTTCACACAGTAGTAATACACCTATCTCTGAATAAGCGGTATACTGTTAATTCTACATACATTTCTCCACAGCCAACTTCAGAAGGTTTACTTCTGCCATGTTATACCATAGCAGCTGAGGCTCTTTCTCTTCCTTGGTGATCTGAAATGGTAGACATATGATCAATCCCATGGGTCAGGTCCTTGCTGACCTAATTAATCACATGGAGATAGGTGTGCTAAATGTGGATGAGTTTACACATGAGAAGCCTGAGAAGTGCTTCTATTTCCTTCCTTGTTCTGTCTGTCCCTGTACTGTCCAGATGCAGTCTTATTTTTTTCTGAAGATCATTTTTTAGGCTACTGCCATCTGTGAAACTGTTCAGTGGTGCTTGTAGCGATGGTGTTATCTGCATTTCAAAAAATGACTGAATTCTCTTTCCCAGTTGAGCCATTTAGGTCTGATGATGAGTTCCATAGCAATCTCATTGCCATAGGCTGAACTACTATTCCTATATAATGTCTCACCATATTGTATGCTGCCTGCTTCATTGATGATCAACTGGACATAAGATGACCTCGGGCAGAAGAGAGCTGCTTAGATGCAATATAAGCAATGTTGGAACAATTTCACCATCAGTGAATTTTGTGAGCTAGGGCTAGGTTCTAGTATGTCTCTAAGCACAACCTCTGCTCTTCACTTGCAGGCATATACGTCTTCACTTAATAGAAAGACCCCCACTTGCAGAGGTGCAGAAGAGAGTCTATAGGATTCAGAGCAAGTTCTCTCAAGACCCTGCATCAGAATCATTTGGGAACACTTTCTCCAAGTGCTCTACAATGCACATTTTGATGTCATTGAAGGCCACTGTCTGGAATTTAACTCTTGCTTCATGCACAGACTCCACTCCTGCTCTAGATAATGTCCCATATGCCATGTTTCCACACCTAGGTGAGCATGAGTGAAGCATGACCTTTTTACTAGATTCTTTTTAACATGATCTGGACAGAGGGTATCCTCCCAGACTGCTGGTGAATGAATGGATACTCTGCTCACTTTACACTACCTGGTCAGAGATCACTACACCAGTGCTCAGTGTGGCTTCCACAAGTTCCACTACACTTTGGATGCTCTGTTCCAGATGGAAATTGCTATCTGCAAGGCCTTTATAGACACCATTATACCAGTGTTTTTCAGTCTGAAGGACTATGATACTACATGATGATACAGCTTCACTCAATCTAACACTCTTTGCCCTTAGCATCAACAGTATCATCTCAGTGGTGCTGGAAGATGTTCTCACTATGCTGTGTGTATTTTGGTATAGCCCAGAGGCCAACTTTGGAATATCAACTACAAGAATTGAACTGCATCTCTCACACTACCCAAGTGTACAGGTTTGTTTTCCTTGTCAAAGACTAAGGTAGTTCACTTTCCTTGGAACCCCCAACTTCACCTGACCCAGACTTGTTCTTAAATGAGGTTCAGCTGGAATTGGATGACTCACAACATTTCCTTTGTCTTGTGTTTATTAATTCCTAACCTGGTAGGGTCACTTGTATCCACACATAGATATTTCATTCCATGATTTTCACCAATGGTGCAGCCGATAGAGCTACCACCCTGTTTTTTTATTGTTTTATTTAAAGCTTGTCCAAGGATTCAAGTTTAATGCAGCCATGGCTGAGCAGGAATTGGGGGAAGAATGATGTGATTCACTTCGCCATTCTCTATCTGCTGACCTGTACTTTCTGTACATCCTATAGTTAGAGCTTGCTTATTAATGCCAGGGAGATGCCACTTAGCCTGTGCCTTGCACAATGCATTACACTAGTCAACAATGATTTTGCTACTTGGGTATTAGCTGGTGATTTATACTAAATCGAGTATGCTGATTCTGAATCTGTAATCAGAATTGTTCTAGCACATAAGGTTCCTGAGTTACACACATACTCTTTAGTTACAAATATGTGCAATGTTGATTCAGCTAACATAGTGAGAGGATGTGTTGTGTTGTGTTACAATTCTGCTTTATCATATCAAATGTAGCCAGTATAGTAGTGGTGTTGAAACGGTATTTACATACAGTGATTAATTGCATTTTTCTTTCAGATTTATCTCTCAATTAATTTGTAAGTGAAATAAGATTGCACAAAAGTATATAATAGGATATATATAAAATAAGTTGAAAACATGAATCGGCGAGGATGTATAAATAGCCCAGAGACCCTTTGTTATATCTGTGGAAGATATACTCTAAGCAACCATCGGAAAAATTTAGCTAAAAGTGAAAACTGCATACCTTTATTATTTTGGTTGTAAAGTTGGTGACCAAGACAAGCTCTGGGGCACCTCATAAATCTTGTACTGTGTGTTATACGGGGCTCACACAGTGGTTAAATGGCAAACAGAAGGATATGCTATTTTCTGTACCAATGGTGTGTCATGAGCCAACAAATCATGTTTTTGATTGCTACTTTTGTATGACAAATATCGCAGGATTCTCAAATAAGAACAAGTCAAAAATTGTATATCCAGATTGTAATTCAGCTATAAAACCAGTTCCCCATAATATGGAGATGCCAATCCCAGTTCCTGCATTAGCTACTGCAGTTAAAGAAGATGATTCATCGCCTGAAGAGGAAGATAACAATGATGATGAAATGTATGAGGATGATTCTAATGAAAAGAAGATCCAATTGATAAATCAAGAAAGATTGAATGATTTGGTAAGGGATTTGTCATTGTCAAAAGAGAATGCAGAACTGTTGGGCTCAATACTACAGTAATGGCATCTTCTAGAGAATGGTGCAAAAATATCTACTTTCCGTAAACGCTATGAGGCTATAGCTGCTTTCTATAAATAAGAAGATGGTGCTTGTTTCTGTACTGATTCTAATAGCCTCATGAATCAGCTAGGAAATGAGCATTTACCGGATGAATGGAGACTATTCATCGATGCAAGCACTGCTAGCTTCAAAGCTGTGTTGCTACACAATGGTAACAAAAAACCTTCAATTCCTGTCGCACTTATTGTTGGGATGATAGAGACATATGACTCAATGAAATTTATTTTGAAAGGTGTTCATTACCTGCATCATAAGTGAATATCTGTGGTGATCTAAAGGTAATTTTTTTACTTCTTGGACTGCAGCCACGATATACAAAGAATATGTGCTTCATATGCCTATGGAACAGCCGTGATGACAGGAATCATTATATTGTCAAAAAGTGGCCTGAAAGAGAAGAACATATAGTTGGCTGATACAATGTGAAGCACATGCATTTGGTACATCAACAGAAGATCTACCTTCCACCACTTCGTATCAAACTTGGCCTTATCACAAATTTTGTTAAAGCAATGGCTAATGATTCTGATGGATTCCAGTATCTCAAAGAGAAATTTGGTGCAAAGAAAACCGATGCTAAACTTAAAGGTGGCATTTTTGTAGGGTCAGAGATCAGAGAATTGTTATGTGACAGGATTTTCAGAAAGGAACTAACTCCACTTATGTTGGCAGCATGGGATTCATTTCTCCATGTAGTGCAGAACTTCCTTGGTAATCATAGGGCTGAAAACTATGAAGAGCTAGTGGATAACATGCTAAAGGCCTATCAACGAATGGGGTGTTGGATGTCTCTTAAGATGCATTTCTTGCATTCGCATCTAGATTTCTTTCTATCTAATATGAGTAATATTAGTGATGAACATGGGAAAAGGTTCCACTGAGATACCACAATGATGGAAAGCAGGTATCAAGGCTGCTTCATCGAAAACATGATTAGTGACTACTGCTGGTTCCTACAATGGGAGGATCCTATATCTATGTACAAGAGCAAGAGTCTCTTGTACATTTTTGAAGAAATTTATAATAGGTGAGTACTACCTCTTTTATATGTAATACATATCTTGTCTGGGTCTGGAAAAGGACATACATAATGCCAAATAGGGTGCCCCAATTCCAAACCTTTGCCCAGAAACGTCTCATTCTTCTCAAACTTTTAATAATTATATCATTAATTGATCCAAGGTGACAAAGTGAGCCATATAGCCTAGTTGCATAACTCAGGAACCTTACATGCAATGACAAATATGAGCACAGATTTGGAATCAGCGCACCAAAATTAGTTAGTTACAACAACATTTACTCAAGTAGCTGAGACAAAGTTAAAATTTGGTGGTTAGTGTTATGTGCTTGTATGTGCAAGCTAAGAATCTCCTTCATTCAACATCATTTGTCATTGCATCCATGGCTGATCTTGATGGTGCTTCTGTCATTATGACTCTTTCAAGAACTTTTAGTTCTTGGGCCATTTGTGTTTATGCCCAGGATGCACCCTGGAGTGTAGCACTGCTGATGATTTGTCACCATTCCTCTGTTTCCACAACAACTGGAGTACTGCATTCAACTCTTTGTGTCATGCTGAACCTGTTGCCAGACTATACAAATTCAGGGTTACCATATCACTCTATATTATATAGAGTTCTCTATATTTGAGCTGTTCCTCTAAATCATTCTTATCCGAGGGGCAGTCAATAAGTTTTGTGAATCGGTAGGGCAAAACAGAGGAAGGGGGATGGCTGTTTGCGGGGGTGTTAGGACAAGTTATGACAAGTCAGGACCTGCAGCCACATGCTTCTGCCTCGTCTATTTAAGAAGCAGTAGCTGATCGCAGATCATCAGTCACAAATTTTTCAACAATGGACAAGGTTGAGCACCGCGCAGTGATCAAATTTTTGACCAAGGAAGGCAAGAATGCAAAAGAGATCCATGAATGCATGGTTGCAGTGTACACTGACACCGCCCCTTCCTATGCAACCATTGCTCGCTGGAATAGGGAGTTCCGCCATTGTCGTGAGTCCCTTGAAGATGACCCCCATCCAGGACGCCTGTCAGATGTGACCAATGAGGACAATCTGGTCCGTGTGGAGAGGATGATCCTTGGAATATCACATGGAAGTGTTATCAACATCATCCATGACAATTTGGCCATGACAAGGTCTCTGCCCGTTGGGTCCCTAGAAACCTCACGCCCCATGATCGACTTCAACGTCATCAAAGTCCACAAGGCCAGAGTTGCACAAGCTGCCCTGCGTAATTGCGGATTTGAGGAGCTCAACCTTCCTCCCTACACTCCAGATCTGGCCCCTAGTGACTTTTTATTCCACCAGCTCAAGGCTGCACTGCATGGATGCCGGTTTGGGGACCATGAAGATGTCCAACTCGCCGTCCAGGAATGGATTGAATAGCAGTTGGGAGATTTCTGGTTATCGGGAATTCGAAACCTCAGTGACAAGTGGCGCAAGTGCATTGAAGTCGAGGGTAGTATATTGAAAAATAATAAAAACTTTTCCTCATATCTCGTTTCTTTATATCCGAATTGCAAAACTTATTGATCACCCCTCGTATTACTCTATATTAGAGGTCCCACTCTATATTTCTCTAAAGCACTCCATATTACTCTATATTCTTTAAATAAATGGTACTTTGCCATATAGTCAATAATACAAATAATAAGTGTGTCAAATATCCAAGTTTTCTTATGTTACAAATATGATCCTATTTTCTCTCTCCCTTTTTAAAGTTCTATTTTTTCCTACTTAGAAAACTCATCGCTTGCAAGAACAGTCCCACTGAAGCACATCTGAGGGACACTGCTGGGGCTCCTTTGGTTCCACAGATTTTAGTGTAGTTTCATTTTCATAATTTTGTTATTTGTGGAATTTCCAAGTTGTAGCCCCTATTGCATTCTCTTAGTTTTATGCCATTTGTAACAGTATAACAATTGATAATTCATTTCTTTTTTATCATGCATTCTCAGCATAATTACCTTTTTTTCTTTTCAGGAAATTGTATTAGTCTTAAGTTTCTGGAGCTGGGTATCCTACTTGGTAATTGGTTATTCCACTTGGTGATTAGGTATCCTATGTATTAATAAGCGCTATCTAGATAGTATGGCATCAAAACACAAACAGAAATATAAGAAAGACTGGGAATGTAGCAAGAATTGTAATGATGATCTGTTGGAGAAATGCTGTTCAGAAGATGCAGGGGATCCTTTTAATGGATACTGCAAGTGGTGCAACCGAAGGATTTCTGTCATCAATTTGGGGAACGGTGCTCTTCTGCAGCATGCAAAGACAGAAATACATAAAAAGGCAGCCAAACAAGTGAAAACTTCTAAGTCCATGAAAATGTTTATGGTTCCCACATCATCCAAGACTTCCAATGAAACCCTAAATGACTTAACCACCAAAGCAGAACTGCTGTTCTCTATTGCGTATGTTGAACATAATTTGCCTTTCCTTTTTGCAGACCACCTTGACCCACTTTTGAAGTGTGCTTTTCCTGATAGCAATGTTTCTGAACAGTTCCAGTCGAAAAGAAGTAAAGCAACATATCTAATAACTGATGGTGTGTATCCTAAGGACACACCATTTCTCTCTTTTGATTGATGAAAGCAACAAGAAATTTGGATGTAAAAATATGAATATGTTAGTCCGGTTGTTTGATGAGGAAGAGGGTCAAGCTTGTGTTCATTTCTATAGAACTGTTACCTTGGGTCATGCAGGAGCTGAAGCCATCACAAAAGCTATTGTCCATTGTTTTGAAGAAGACATCATTCCATGGGAAAACCTTATACAGATGATGTCAGATATCAAAAATGTAATATGAGGGAAAAACAGTGGTGTGTTTAAACATCTTAAGGACTATGCTAATCATATGTTGGACTTGAGAGGTTGTTCACTCCATCACATAAGTAATGCAGCACTGTATGCTACAAAAGAATTTGGTGAAGATATTGAAGATTTTTTACTCGATTTATTCTACTTCCTTTGAAATCATCCATCCGCAGTCGAAGATTTCAAAGGATATCAAATTATTCTTGATCTTGAGCAGCATAAAATTGTTCATTATGTGGAAACAAGATGGTTCAGCCTTCTGCCTCTTGCAGAAAGAGTTTTGGAGCAACTACCAGGCCTCCAGGCAGGCCCTCTTCATCACTAAGTGAAGGTAAGGAAAATAAATCTGTCAGGCAGCAGCCAAGATTTAAAAGGCTTCTGTGCTTTCTGAATAAACCTGAATTAACTGTTTACCTTAATTTTCTTGTCATGGTGCTTCAGGCATTCAGAGTGAGCAAACAATGATCCATAGTCTTTACTATGAAATGATTGAATGCACAAAATGTCTTGCCTCACGATTTATAAAGAGAGATGTGTTGGCAAAGATAGTTACGGGGAGAGACTTTCTTGATTTGAAATACTCTGAGTCCCAGAATCAACTGCGAGATGCTACTCTTAGTCTGGGTATGGGTACCACACAACTCCTCATGAAGCAAAAGGATCACATCTCTCATCACAGCAAAGAGGAAATACACCGCAAGGCATGTGCATTTTATGTGAAAGTTTTTCAAAAGCTTCTTTATTATTTACTATTCCATACTCGGATACTGGAAGATTTCATTTTTCTAGACCCTGAAGTTAGGAAAGAAGCCAATGTTGTGGAGGCCGTGAGAAGGGTTGCCCAAAAGCTCTCCACTGTTATTCCTCCTGACAGTATAGTTGATGTAATGGATGAGTGGAAGCTGTTTGCTCTTGATCCATATGTTGAGGAAATAATTGATTCAGCAGGTCAACTTACACAACATAAACCCCAAATAAATCCGTTTTGGTGTAAAGTGCATCAGATGAAGTCTGCTACAGGGCAGGCAAAGTATCCTTTGTTGGAAAACTTGACAAAAGCATGTCTGGCTTTAGCCCATGGAAATGCAGACACTGAGCGATCATTTTCAGAAGTGGCCAGTATAATGAGAAAGGAGAGAGTAAACCTGGAATTTTACACATTGAATGCTATTCTGCCAGTGAAGAGTGACCTTGAGTAAAAAATCAGAATTGTACCAACATAGAACTTGAAGAAAACCTTCTCTCCTAGTGCAGAGAGGCCCACAGCACATATGAAGCTAGACAGAAGAAACAACAGATTGAGAGAAAATCAGAGGGACAGGCTAAAGAAATTGCTGGAGAAATCAGCATGCTAACTCAAATGATCCAAATTGAAAAGACAAGACTGTTAGATTTAAATCTGCTCAGGTTTCAGCATGCTAACTCAAATGATCCAAATTGAAAAGACAAGACTGTTAGATTTAAATCTGCTCAGGTTTCAGCATCCTGTGCATCAAAGAAGGAAGTAGAAGATGAAAAAAAAGGAAAGAGGCAATTTCCATGGAGGCAGCAGCAAAGAAAGTGAGCAGGGAAGAAACAAAAATTGTACAAAAACTATCAAGAGATTTGCTAAAGAGAATGTCTGGCAAAGCAAAAAAAATACAAGAATTTTAAATATATAATTCAGGTATAGATTTTGTAAGAAATTCTAATTAGAATTTTAAGCTTTATATTTTTGTATTCAGATACCTGATAAAGTAAGTTATTTTCATTTCATAAGCAGGCTTAGTAAAATTGTTTATGATTAAAAAAAAAATTCCTTTGTTTACAGTATATGTAATGGCATAACTTTTTTTATACAAGATTTCTAAAGTTAAGCAAAACAATATTACAGTAAACCCTCGATATAACAAACCTCAATATACAAATTTTGGATATAATAAACCAAATTTCCTGGCCGAATCCATCAGGTTTAACGAACTGAAGTTTGTTAAATCTGATGTAGTCCAATTAACTTTATTAATAATATTATTAATTACATATGTATTATATATCCATGCAATACAGTCTTTATATACATATTTATGTATACAGATTAACAAATGAACCATCATTATTTCCATCGGGTTTAACAAACTTTCTGCTTCAACGAATGACCCCCCACCCCATATAGTTTGTTATATTGAGGGTTTACTATACCTTTATTTATAGTGTAGATGTCTCCTTGATAGTTTATATTGATTGCATAAAAATGTAAAGTTATTATTATAGTTATGTATAAATATTCAGATTGTTGGAGACAATAAAATATTAGCTTCATTTCAATAATTAATTAAACATTAATTAAAATAAAAGTGCCAAATACTTAAGAGTTATTATATTTACTTTGGTTTAATATTTTGATTTGTTAGATGAAATACAGATCCAGATTTTTCTCTGGAACATTACTTCAGAATCAAAAAAATTTGTCCGAAGACAGTGCATGTTCATATCTGGATATTCTGAGTGGGAACTGTATACAGTGAACTGGCCCTCTGGCCAAGCAGTCTTTCATTGTATTGAAAGATTGCAATGCTTGTAAGGGGAGAGAAAAATGGCTCCACTCATAGTCGTGCTTGTTAAATGCAGGTTTTGTCATGTCAACCTTCATTTATTTAACAATGAATGGCTATAGTTGTCCCAGTGCTTGGCATTATGCCTAAATTTCATAAACCAAACAATGTAATACAGTTAGCATTAAATCATAGATTTACATCTAATAATGCTAGCTTTTACTCTATATTTTCCAGTTTCCTTCTCTATATTTGATATTTAGCCCAGTGGCAACCCTGCAATTGCTCCAAGTCTGTTTTTTCCTGGTTTTAAGTCAGCAGGGCTCTACTTAGCCCTGCATGTCTTCATGGCTGAGCTAGTTACAATACCAGCTCAGTATTATACCTGGTTCAAAGGCTGGATCATGAGTGGTCTTGCGGCATTGGAATCTTCGCAGATGTTAGCTCCTTCACTTGTAGGGAATGAAGGCTCCAAAGAGTGTGTGAGGACTCCATGATCAAACCAATTTTTCTCTCTTTCTCATACTCACTCCATGGCAGGAATCAGATAAGCCCTCTGGGCTTCCTGGCAAAGAAGAGGGGATGATGTGACTGAGGGGAACCTAAATTGAGGGACAGTACACTGTGACTGTTCTTATGGATGGACTCCCAATGCTGTGGCAGCTCCAGGTCCCTGTTGTCTTTGCACACTCATGGGATGTACCACCATTTGATGGAGCACTCCTCCCAACCTTACTTTACTACGATGACTATGTTGTCTTCCAGAGTGTTTGGCCTATTCTTTTTGAATGTCCCAATCTTTCTGATCTTTCCACACAATTCCAATCTGAGTACCAGGACAGTCATGATAGAAAAAACACTTATCCTTAATCAAAACTGAATTTTTCATAGAGACATGTTGTCTTTCTGGATGATGCTGGTCTCTTCCATTTTATGAGTGTCTTTGGTGTTGGTTGCAAGCTCTACGCTGGGGGGGCAAGACTCACCAATGCTGGAACATGCTTTGTTTTTATTTTTACTGTCGTTTCTTGGTTTGGTTTGTTTACATTTTTTTATGTGGCCTAGTAATAGTCTAACATTGATTAATACAGTGACTTATACCCTTGGTGTCAGTTGCCAGATGTGTACCTTTAATTACATTTTTTAGCCTAGTTTTAGAGTTGAAATTATTACAGTGCCTTTTGCCCTTGGTGGCTGTAGCTTGATTGGTGCCTAAAAAAATAACAAAAC
Organism: Ceratothoa steindachneri; assembly: GCA_963969495.1. Taxonomy (NCBI): domain Eukaryota; kingdom Metazoa; phylum Arthropoda; class Malacostraca; order Isopoda; family Cymothoidae; genus Ceratothoa; species Ceratothoa steindachneri. The sequence goes on from OZ018332.1 coordinate 31,883,956, forward strand.
TGATGAATCTATCATCCCATTCTGGCAGAGGCTCAAATCAAGATAAGGACCAAGTACTCTGCATGGAAAGTTCTTCATGAAACTACATGAAAATCATTTAATAAATTTTGACATGTCACTGGTTATTTATGCTATGCTATAGCTTTATGTGGATACTGCTCCTTGTACAAACACTGTCACAAGTGGAGATTGCAGGGTATGGGGGCACTAAAGAGTCAATAAGGACTACAAACCAGACCAGCATTTTTCTCTTGCTCACTTTGCCTACATGGTTGGAATCAGGTCAGCCCTCTTCGCTGCCTGTAAAGAATATTAGAGAAGGCCAATGAGAACTTAAAAATGCCTGCCATCTTGCCATGACTGTTCCCATGGAGCCTCCTCCCAGTACCTCAGCAGCTTCAAGTTGATGTCATTATTCTTCAATTGGGCATTGCCACAGGAGTGCACTGCCATTGGATGGAGCATTTCCCTTTGCCTTACTGCAATGACTGTTTTAACATATCCTTGTTTAGTGTTCAAGTCTAGGGGATAATCACACACGCTACCAGTATCAGGCAGTGGCACTGTTACCTCTTCGCTGGGGCTGAGGCGAACTACCTTGCCCTTCTAGCAGAGAATACTTGGTTGTGCAGTTACCAGAGAGCCTTTAAAAAAATATGATTTGGAACCAATTTGTTACTCAAATCAAGGTAATTGGGAAAGCACTCGCAGAATGGGATGCTTTGACCTGAATTCTAAAAGGGGTATTCCAGTGACCTATACCCTTGGTAACCATCACAAATGGCTCAGGGGACGTATCCCTGATGTCAAGAGACCTTTAAACCATTGCTCCAAATTACACTTTTAAGTGGAATGTATCACCTTTTTTATCCATCCTGCTTGTATATCAATAAAATGAGCTGTTTGAAATTTAGCAGATTTATCATAAAGTGTAAAAGTATCTTTTTAACTTTTATATCTTGAGAGATTAAAGAAATAAATCACAAATTCTGTGAAGATCCACTTGGTGGCAATATTGATCTCAAAAAGGTGAGAAGATACAACACTGAAATTGCCTATAGTTATTCATTGTTTCCATTTGTTTGGGTTTTAACCATCATTAGTAGCATAAATCTAATTCTAATAAGTTTTAAATATGATATCAATTTAATTTTATATTAGGAGGACTGCAGTGATAGCCCAGCCAAAAAGATCAAAGATGAGTTTTTTGATTCATTTGAAGAAAATCAACATGGATTGAGAGGTCAAGATCAAGCATTTGGTGGCTCTTATGAAATAGGCCAAATTGGCTCAGTCAAAATGGTAATTTTATTGATTTTTCCTTTGATTTCATTTGTTTGCACAGTATCAATGGTAGCTACTTTGCATTCCATACTAGATTGGACTCTTCACTTACTGAGTCTTAAATATGATTTCTCTTTGTAAATAGAGATAAAGAGATCTCTTTGTGCTTTTCTATAGAAAAATCTCACATTTCTTTATAAATTATATAGAAAAAGCATGGAATGCTTCTATACCTGAAAGTATTTAATAAAAGGTTCCTAAATAAAGCACTGGAGAAAATATGTGGATGCTACATGTTTAAGTTGTCATTGATGGTAGTCTCTGGGCCACAGTAGGACTCTGAGGGCCTCCTAACATGTTTCCTGCTATAGAAAAAATAAAACCAATGAGTGCAATAGGTAAACGTTTGAATGCGACGTCTGTGAAAGTTTTAGCTGCCCTGTGTAGTTTGTTTTTTCTCTTAAATGGCTTCATAACTTTTGTCAAACAAAATTGCAAAGAAAACATTAAAAATGTGTCGAAAGCTCATTCATAGTCTTTTTACACTAGTAGGGCCTAGTAGTCAAACATGAATCTGAAAGACCTGAGTAGCCTTTGGGTACTGCTTTTGCTTCCATTTTATATAAATATAAATATTAGTTACCTTCAAGTAGTTGTAGAGTATTTAAATAGAATTGACTTTATCTTTATTTTAGGAGATTTTAATGAAAGAGGAGATTAAAGAAGAACCCCTCGAAGATGAAATGCCTCTCCTTGATGGAGAGAGACTCGATTCGCAAGAGGAAAACTCAAGCCCCAAATCCTCTCCTGAAATGGCCCTACAAAACTGCCTTCAAAAAAAGGTAACTTTATCCTCTTTAAAATTTAATACCCAATTTATTCGCTAATTTTAATGCAGTGAAAAGACTTGGTAATTTGGGTGAAATTTTATAGCACCTGCAAAGCCTCATGAGGAAAATCTAGCAAATGTTAAATAAAAGGCAGCCAAGTCCAGATATGAGGTTGCTGGTCTGAGATGCTGCTGCCTATGCCAAGGGTTTTATATTGTGAACTCTACATGCAGAACTTGTCCAGTCATGGCGGTTAATCTGCATCTATGCTTTAATGGACTATGGGTTATAGAGAAAATGGGAAAAGTAAATTGTTGTATCTACCCCTCATGGATAAGATCATTTTGAAACTCATATAAAGATCAGACTGACAATTGCTGCTGATATTCGCAAAGGCACCAGTTGCTTTTCCTTGGATGGCAGGAAGGAAAGGGGGATGCATTGAGTGTGAAGATGTGGAGGCAAAGGGGGAAAGACAGCAGTGTTTCAATTTGATATGAGTTTAATGATGTGTGTGAGAGCTATTCACTCCTGCAAGGGTAGACAAAGGGCAGCCAATTCAACCATGTAGGGGAAAGAGGAGTGGTAGTTAATGCTTTGAAAGCAGACCTCTCGCTATTCTAGTTGATACAGAGTTGGATTTCTGATGTCGAGATGTGGGGTTCAATCCTGATAAGGGCGGACACAATGCCCTCAGTGGTCATAAGCTGGTTGCCCATTGGGAAGAGACACTGATACCCTTGCAGAGGTAAGTAGCTCTGCACTCATCAACATGCACATAGGCGTTCATTTCATTGTTTTCAATTCCTATCCCACCTTCATAATCCAACATACTTCCTCTTTTCTTGAACCCCACTGATGGAGGCACTCATATCCACTTCGCTTTCTCCTCTACCTCTCTTAGTGTAGTGGAGTGACCTGACCCCAGTTGAGAAAGGACTACTCGGTGTGTTCCATGTAGTGATTTTTCTGTTTACTTTTTGGGTCGGAGGTGGGGGCTTGTTTAGTGGTAGTGTCTTCAAGTATCTTTAGGTCAAGGTAGTGTGGATGTGTTTGATTAAGCTTGGGGTTGGTAGTGTGGGATTATTTATTGTAGTGGTGTGGAAAGGTGTCTGCTGGGGGCTTTTTTTCTTGTGTTTGGGCAGTATTATTTTGCATCTCAGATGGTATTTTAATGTAGCCTAGTACTAGGCTGTCGTGAGTAGGGTGACTTATGCCCAAGTAGGCAGTCGCCAGATGGGCTCTTGAAAAAAAAAAGAAAAAGCATTTCAGATGGAGGTTATGATGGGGATTATTCAATGCTCTGGTGAAGTGTTGGGGTTCCATTCATGCCTAAGTACATTTTGGTTTTAGCATGAAGGGCTGGGGTGGGTGTTCAGGTTTTTCTTATTTTCATAAGTTTATGTACATTTTCCCATGTTTTTTGACCTGGAAAGCTGAAAATAACCATTTTTCCAAGAATGTTGGGAAGTTGCATCAAGGTTTAAATTTTCTCCATTGAAATCAGCAAAACCACCCTTCTAATTTATACAAATGTGATACTTTTGGAACCAGAAATGTCACCTTGGTACTTAGACAGACTTGATTAATATCATAAAATTTAGTTTCTCACACTCAAGGCAGACAAGGCACCTTATTCATGGCACAAATTTGAGATTAATCTTTTATCAAGTCTAATCAATCAAGAAGTGAAAGTGTTACAAGATGATTAATTTCACACTGGCATTTCCATAGTCAATTGTTATGAGTTTGGTTCTTGAAATTCAAAGCGGCGTCTGTTGAACTCGAGAACTTGAAGCGGATGGTCCTTTTGGTTGGCATCTGTTGTTGTGACATTTGCACAGAATGAAGGACTCCATCTATCGGCAAATTGCACCCTCCCCCCCCCCCATATTCTATCACAGGGAACTGGTATGAAAAGGGGCAGCAGGCCCCAAATCAACTGTTCCTGGTGGGAGCGACCTGATGGGACCAACCCCTTTGGCAGGGGGGCTACAGAAAGCGGAATGGGTCTGGCCATGCTAACTGCAGTCCTTCAATCATGTATTTTAGTAAAAATAATAACAAAAAATTTCTTATGCACTCTTCAAGGCCGGAGGCCTTCACAGAGTGCACGTTTGGCTGAGGGCTAAGATCAGGTGGGTGAGTAGGCAATCGTGAACAGATGCATTTTCAGGAGTCGCTTGAAAGGGGTAAGTGAGGCAGCAGATCTAATTACGACTGGAAGAGCATTCCAAAGCTTGGGGGCACAGACTGAGAAGGAGCGATCGCCCATTGAGCAGAGGGACGAGCGAAGAGTATTCAGGAGAGGAGCATGAGATGACCGAAAGGCCCGAGGGGCGAGACATTGGGAAAGAGGAGAGGAAAGGTAGGTTGGAGCCTTTTGGTGAAGGATCTTGAAAGTGAAGAGAAGAATCTTGAAATGAGAATTATATCTGACAGGTAACCAGTGCAGTTCCTGAAGCAGGGGCTTGGAAGGAGAGAAGCGAGAGTGACGGAGGAGTAGTCGGGCAATGTAGTTCTTGACTAGCTGAAGGGGACGTAAAGGGAAAGATGGTAGATTTACAAGAAGAGAGTTACAGTAATCAAGGCAGGAGGTAATGAAGGCGTGGACAGCAGTCTCAAGACTTTGGCGATCAAAGTGAAAGCGAATGCGGGAGAAGTTACGCGGGAAACAAAGGGAAGATTTACTAATATTGTGGATGTAGGGCTTGAAGGAGAGATGCTCATCGGACACAATGCCCAGATTTCTAACAGAGTCAGAGGCAGCGACAGAGTTTCCACCCAGAGGGAGGGAGGGAAAGAGGGATTTAACTTTGTGTACTAGAGCGGGGGTACCAACCAGAAGAACTTCAGTTTTGGAGTGGTTTAGTTTGTGGAAGTTAGCCAATAGCCAGTCTGAGATAGAAGAATAGGCAGATAGGGGGTCACAAATTAAGTAGGCAATGGTCGAGGGAGAAGAGGAAATAAAGATTTGAGTGTCATCAGCATAGAGGTAGAAGGAAAGACCGAGATTACGTAGGAGAGAGTTAAGCAGGAATAAGTAGATATGAAAGAGGAGAGGGCCGAGGACAGAGCCGTGAGGGACACCAAAGCAGCAAATGGGAGTGGGGTCAGAGGAGACATCGTTAATCACTACAGATTGGGTGCGAGACGAAAGGTAAGAGCGGAACCAGTCGAGAGCAACGCCAGAGATGCCAAGGAAAGAGTGGAGGCGATCAAGCAAGACGGAATGGTCAATAGTATCAAAGGCAAAGGAGAGGTCAAGTAGAATGAGGATGGAGGCACAACCCAGGTTAGCAGCTCTACGTAAGCAATCAGTAACATTGAGTAGAGCGATTTCGGTAGAGTGCCCAGCTTTAAAACCTGATTGGTAAGTCTCATCAATATTACAGGCAACGATGTGGGAATTAATGCGCGAAACAACTACTCTCTCAAGGACCTTAGAGAGGAAGGGAAGTTGCGAGATCGGGCGATAGCTAGCTGGGTCGGAAGAGTTAAGCTTTGATTTTTTTAAGGATCGGACGGATTTGGGCACATTTGAAGGAAGAAGGAACAACACCAGTAGCAAGGGAGGTATTGAACAGGTGGAGAAGCACTAGGAGTATGACTGGCAATATTTTGATTAATAGCTTAGGGGGAAACGAGTCACGAGGGGAGCCAGATTTTTTTAGAGCGCGAGAGTAAGGCAGACAGCTCAGGAGCGGTCACGGCAGGAAATACGTTGAGCGGCCCGGGGGGGGGGAGAGATCAGGGAGAATGTGAAAGGCCTGGTCAGGCAGTCGCGGGAGGGAGGCAGGAAGGATAATGACCTTATCAGCGAAGAATTTCGAGAGGATGGTAGGGCTGATTGAGGTGGGGACTTGGTATGAGGAGGTAAGAGAAGAGAGCAGGCGGAAAACGGCACGGGGGTCATTCTTATTGTCGGCTAGCAATTTACGCCAATGGGCTTCATGAGCAGATTTCAGTTTAGCCAAGTAGAGAGATGTCGCAAGACGGTAAGTGAGCGAAAGAGCAGTTATCTCTTGCCCACGGGAGCGAGCTTTATGAAGAGCTCTTTCATGGGCACGTAAAGACCGTCTTGACCGTAGGAGTTCCAGCGAGTATCATGGGGGACGGTGACGGCGAGAGGACCCTTTTCCCCTCCGCTCTTTCCCGATGAAGATTGATTTGCTGGCCAGAGATTTGACTGTGATGAAAGTTAGCTTGAATGGGATCTATGATGCCTTGGAATGTGAGGGCCACACGGATATCCTCCCTGAGATGGACATAGTCCACGAGTTGACCCAGCCCCAGAAGAAGTCTAAGAGGATTAAAGGTTCCTCTCATTCTGCGGGGCTCCTGGGACAGACCCGACCGCTGACGTTTCGGTAAGCGACCTGGCCAAGATTGGCACTTCAGGCTCGGACTGGTCCCCGGATAGGGGGTCCCAGACCAAGACCATGACCAATATCTCAAGTGTGCTAAGCCGAGCCACGATTATGCCAGGAACCCTCATTGAAAGACTACCTGTATTTTCGAGCCCCGCTAGCTTCAAAGGAGGGCATTAGCCAGCTTGACTGGTAGAGAACCGAAGGTGTCCTGTTTCTCGGACGGGAGCCTTCTGGTGAATGCGTCAGATCCACCAGAAGCGGTCATGATTATTGCCCTTGGGACACTGTAGCGCACGCCGGTGAGTGCGACGCCGCACTCTAACCTTAACTTCGTGAAAAGAGTGGTCTACCTGAGGGAACTCATAGACTACTCCTTAGATGACATCACCTTAGAGCTGACCAACCATGGAACACTCAAAGTGGAACATGTGATGAGAAAACAGGGAGGGGCCTCAAGACTCACCCCTACACTCTTCTTCACGTGCGTGTGTGCTGGTTGGTATTGTTACTGCGTGAAGCCATTCGTGCCACTTGCGGAGGTGCTACTACTGCCACTGCTCCTCGTAAGGGGCGCGGTGATTTACCTTCCTGGCCCTCTGATGATGGGACTCAGCGCCCCGTCCGGTCCCAGCTTAGCCTCTTCTCCTTTCTAACAGCCTGCATTTTGAGCCTACTTCCTCACTTTCCCTACAACTCTCTCTGGTCAGCCTCAAATTTCACAGGGTAGACCCCGACCAGCTTCCTCTCACCCATCCATCCCGAATCGGGACTGAGGAGAGAGGGGGCAATGCCCCTTCACCCCTCAGCTCTGGTTTGGGGTGGTGAGTTTTTAACAACCTGCTTCATTCCCACGCACACCTTTGCCCACATCCCCTTTCTCTTTCCTTCCAATCTCTAGCGATTCTATGCTGAGCCCAAGGTGGAGCCGCCATGCTGAGAGGGCTGCCAGGCCACTAGGCGGGAGGAGTGGCCTCAAATGGCGGCAGCTGGCTTTTCCCTTCTGTACTCACCCATTGCAGCGCGGGATACCTCGTAGGGTGATTAGCGTTTGAGTCCTAAGGAAAATAACAGGGTCGTGAGGCCATCTTTCGGGGTTCTAAAGCTGCCCCTGAAAGGAGGACAACTCTAAATGATCTTCGGCTCCATCACCCACACCCAGTGGTAGGCTAGGTGGTATGGAGACGGTAGATCTTCGAAAAGATCCCCCCCTCCTGCCTCCGAAGCGGACCCGTATAAGGTTTTGAGGCGAAAGAAGGAAAAGACTTGTATGGCGAGCCCAACCTCCCCCGATAGTCCTCTAAGGCGACAGCGCATTATCCGGCCCAGCACCGCCCGGAGTTCTGCCTCTGTGAAGCATACGGCCATTCCTGTGAGGGTCTTCTCTTCGAAGAAGGCCCCTGCATCTCCTCCAAGCTAGGTATGTAGGGCATATTCCTTCAATGGAATTGCTGCAGACTCTGGGCCAACTGGGAGGAGCTGTGGAGGCTCCTCTCCTCCCATTCCCTGTACGCTATCATTTTGCAAGAGAATATGCTGGGTGCCTGCCCCCTGCCCACCCTCCCGGAGTATAAGGGTTTTGCGACCCCACCACCACGTGATGGTGGCCGGGCGGGAGAATACACTATTTACACCCGGCATGATGTCTGCGTTCTTCTCCTCGCTTTATCGCTTTAGATACCTCCTTTCAGGCGGCAACTGTGCATCACCACCTGGAAAGGAGCTATACTGTTATTTCCGCTTATATTCCACCGTCAGTCGACTTCGATGCGGGGGACTTAGGCCGCGTCGTGGCACGGTTGCCGAGGCCCTTTCTCTTGCTCGGATATCTGAAAGGTAGACACACCCTTCTGCGGAGACTACTCGATTAATAATCTCCGTCAAGTCCCCGCCGACCTGATCGACGACTGGGAGATAGGTGTCCTAAATGTGGATGAGTTTACACATCACTGCCCGAGAACTGCTTCATTTTCTTGTATCGATCTATCTTTGAGCTCTCCCGATGCACAGCCAATTTCAGGAAATAACGGATTTCTCTGCCCCAATCGATGAGTTTAGGTCGGTAGATGAGGCCATTGAGTTCTTCTCTGGCAACCTCCCTCCTCGCCGTGGCCTAACTACTATTCCTAGAACATCTGGCCGCTTTGTACGCCGACCGCTCTTGCAGTGGTCAGCTAAGTTTGAGATTTGAGTTTGTAACCACTTTCTCCAGCCAAGATGCGGCTCCGCCCGCATTCAATGCGCGTCGTCTTATCACGGAAGACTGCCGACGGCATTTTTCCTCCAGAGGCAGAGAATCCTTCAACAACAGGTTAACTCTGAGTGAGTTTCGTGCGCGTACACCGCCCCTTGCCCAGTCGATGTCAGGTACGCCATTCTTCGATACCTGGGTGTGCGAGGCATGGCTTTTCTGTTCTACAGGATTTGGGTAGAGGGCATCCTCCCAGATGCCTGCGAATCGCTACTGTGCTCACCTTTCGCAAACCGGGGAAAGATCACTCCATCCCAGCCCATCTCTGCCCAATCTCTCTAACTTTCTGCCTGTGCAAGTTGATGGAGAAATTGGTAAATGTTAAATTAGGCTTTTTCTCAACAGCAGAGGCCATCTGTCCTCTGCACAGTGCAGTAGGATTCTCTGCTCCGACTGGAAAATGCTGTCTGCGAGGCCCTCCTTCCTCGACAGCACTACACCACGGTGTTTTTTGATCTGGAGAAGGCCTATGATACAGCATGGATATACATTATCATAGAGACTCCACACGAGGGGACGTCTCCCAATCTATATCTGAATTTTTGTAAGATTCTGCATATGGGTGGGGTGAGCCCTCTCCGGCCCAATGGAGCAGGAAGAGGTTGTTCTCAGTGGCACATTCTTTGCCCTGAGCATTAATGGCATCACCCAAGAAGGGGTCAGTTTGCACTCCATATCCCCTCTGTTTGAACAAAGCAGGGCTCTGCCTCTGTCTTCACAGCCGAGCTGGTTGCAATACACCGCGCGATATGTAGATAACGTGACATGCCCGGTTCGGAGAACCGAATGTGATTTATAGCGACTCACAAAGCCCCCTGAGTTCTCTCGGGGCTTTGGAATCTCCGCATCTTCTGGTTTGTGATATCCGAGATGTCACGACTTGGGTGACATCTTCTGCTAGGTTCCTGGACATGTAGGCGCCTAAGAGTCCTCGAGGTCTGGGCGACCAGACCATCGTTTCACTCTTCTTCTCATGGCAAGAATACGGTGCTGCCCCCGGGGTGGCCTGACAAAGAAGATGGGAAAAGGTTGAGGAGAACTTAAAGTTGCGTGCCATTGCGCCGCGATTGTTCCCATGCCCCCCCCCCCTCCCTTTCATGCAGCGACGGCGTCAGGTTTCTTTCTGTCGTCTCCGAATTGGACACACTCCCGGACGCACCGCCATTTTATGGAGCGCTCGCCTGTGCCTTATTGTGACGACTGCATTGTCCCCCAGAATGTAAGACACATTCCTGTATAATGTCCCAGTCTGGGTGATCTTTCCTTTGTCCCTTGTACTCAAGACTGGTTCGTGCACACCGTCTTGCGGACCATACGTCTTTTTGGAGTAGGTTGACCTCCTCCACTTTCTTTGACTGTTTGTTGTAGGTTGCATGCTCTTGCCCAGCCCCAACCATACACATTATGACAAGAGGGCCCCGCTCACCATCCTCCCCTCGAGTCGCCAAATAGGTAGCAATGGTAAATTTTCATGGGCTGCATGCCCTTATTGACACCCACCCCTGGTATTGGCTAAGGGCCTAGCCTTTGCCTAAAAAGGCTGTACCCTACAAGGCAGTAGGAGGTTCTACGATCAGAGTTTCCCTCCTAGTCTTTTCCTAAAAAGGAAAAGGCAGCAGGCCCCTGTTTCACAGTGGATTCAAGGCTGGAAGTGTGGGAATAAATCAAATCTGTAATCACCAAGTTTACAATAAATAATGAAGCAGTAGAAAAGAAAGGATAGGCATATCAGAAAGCACTCCAAGTCCTGAACCCAATCAGTGTATTACAACCAACTCAGCCATGAAGACAGGACTCTCCCAAAGAAGTAGAGGTAATATGCACTTAAATAAAATCAAATGGTTTTCCAATAAATATCTTTGTAGTTTATAGAACCTCACCACAAACATTTGAGATTGACGCGGAATTATATAACATTAAAAATAATTGAACTTTATTAATTATGGATTTAAATTGTATAAATATTAACTATGAAACATTAATACAGATGGGGAAGGGCAGCCCCATCACCATCATTGATTCATTAATGTAATCCCAATCAATATTATTGATTCATTAATGTAATCCCCATCATTATCATTGATTCATTAATGTAATCCCCATCATTATCATTGATTCAAAAGCTCTTTTATATTATTTGTTGGTTGGGAGGAAAATAGTTTATAGAGGGGGGAGGTATTCCTCCCCCTGATCCCAGAGCATGCTTCTTTTTTCTTCTTGTCTCTGTTCTATATGTTCCTTTTTGCATTTTTCTGATTTTTTTTGTTATTCTCATTGTGAGGTTTGGCTTTCAGAGATTTTAAAGTAACCTTGTTTAGGTTGAAATTTTAATTGCAGTGATCTGTGTCTTTGGTGTAGGTTTGCAGATATTAGTGATAAAAAAATACCTACCTAATAGTGACCACTGGGTGTAAACTCTATTCATTCATGTTCTGCCGATCTTACTCAATGAACCCACTGCCTTAATGACAGCTTTCAGGTATCTTTGAAAATGTCCACTGGCCTTCATCACCATCTTCCATTCTAGATCTCTGAAGGCCCTGGTAATCCTGCCTTCCCAGACTTGCCTCTTCCAGCTAGTCCAGCAAGGTGTAGAGTCTTTCCGCCACATGAAAGGCCATCCTGCAGCTACCCGCTCAATTTGAGACTCCATCAGCTCACTCAGAACATGAATTTAGCCTGAGCCACTCAGGGAAGAAGTGGGGAGGCATGAAATGATCTGGTTTGTGTTTGTGCACGAATCTGGACATGTTCTTAGGTGTTTTAGCAGTAATTCTTCTCATGGGACAATAACAATATCGTGTCTTGCTCCAATGGGTGTTTCAACTTGTTGATCGGCTTCTTGATCCTCTTGAGTCACTTTGCTTCCATCACTATGGACAGAAATTGTCCCATCCTCATCTTGTATGAAAATTAGTGGATGTCCTCATCAACCACTCGCCTGATGAGCTTTTCATCCACACTTTTCTGCTCCACCATCCTGTTGACCTTAACGAAGTCTGAAATCTCGTTGTTTATCCTTTTGCGCTAATTACAATAAGGACTACATGTGTCTCCCACAAATTGGTGGGGATTAACAATTTTGCAGTCAATTATTCTTCATAAAAATAAAGCAAAAATGGTTATTGTTTTAAAGAAGTAAAGACCTATAAGGAAGGTTGCAAAAATCTCCATAAAATAAGCAGTTGAAAATTGCAAACAAATAAATTCTGCACCTTGTACATCACAAAAGTCATGTCAGCCCCTGGGCTGCCTGGCAAAGAAGATAAGAGACAACCAAAGGGAACTTAAATTTGTGTGCCATTGTGCCATGACTACTTCCTTGGACCTATCCCCTAATACCACAATGGCTTAAAAACATTTTCTGTCATCTTTGAATTAGGAAGTAGACAGCGTGCAAAGTGACCAACCATTCTAGGAATTGTAGTCAGGCCTACATTAATGAGGTTACCAGACAAGAACTCAATCCTGCATCCCCTGACCTAATCTCAACTGGCACAGAGATTTCAGTAATTTCTTGAAATGTGGACCACTGTGCCCAATCAAAACTCCATGAGGGCGATTTTTCAGGCAGCAGCAGCAGCCCCCAAAATGATAGTTGAATGGGAAAGTGATCTTTACACCATAGGGGTCATCAACCAGCTCCCACCCAAAGTCACAGTCTACATCCAGAAAGCACATGGACAGTTCTCAGGCAGTGATACAAAACTCGCCATTTTTAAGCATCCATCATCATCGACCTCAATGTATTTCCCAAAGCAAGCATTCTTAGCCTCTGTCTTGTTTTTAGCTTTTTTATTTACATATCATTTGTTTTTTTGATTCAGCCTTGCAGTAGGCTGTGATGCAAGTACAACTTTTGCCCTGCAGGCGGTTGCCAGATGTGCTTTCAAAAAAAAATCTACCATGCAAAGAAGTGCCACAGAGGTGGAAAATCTGCTGTGTATGACTGGAGACCCATCTGATGTGTTTTTACATAGTCAGCTATCATTCTGCTGCTTTATAGCCCTGCCCTACACAAAATATTTCTCAAAGAATAAACAAAGAAGGCTGATGCAATTGTGCTTGATTTATATGATGAGTGCTTGTGCCTTTACTTTATGGCTTTCCTTGGTAGCCTGTATGAAACTCTGGTACCTCTTCAGCCCATATGAGTAGTAGCCCAGGTTCCTGTACACTACTGTCCGGATGATTGCTTTGCTCTTAAATATCTTCTTGACAAGTTTGTCTCCATGGACTGACCAGAGTCCTTGAGATCTTCTGTTTGACACTGACAATAAATTTCATTCTTGGTGATAACAGAATCAGACATTTGTGAAAAGGTTGTTTGACGTAACTTCATCCTAATTATTAGCCTCATCATACTTCTGTTTCACTTTGTAAATGAGTTTCCTCAGATAATTAAAAAAATATCACAATCTCTTTCATAATTCTTGTCTCACAGAGGGATGTGAGTTGCTGGTGTTGGGGGGAAGGGGTTCAATTTCAGCTGATATTTTTAAAAAAAAGATACATGCCTTTTGTTACCCACATGAAAGTTAAACTCTCGCTGAGCATCTCCAAGGTCAAGTAACCTACATATTTGTATCATTAGTTCTTAGGTGCAATTTCAACTTGCATCAATTTACCTCAAATGGGCTTTAGATTTCATAATTTTCACAAATAAAAATATCAATTAATCTGAATGTTAATAATTTTGATTAAACTGATTATCAGTTCTAACTTTATTTTTCTAAAAAATTCCTAACAAGTTATATGTACCAAGATTTCTATCAGTTTCAAGAGGAAATAGGTCCCTTGACCTATTGCAACTCATTAATACTGGTAAAGATAATAATATAAAAACATTAAGATAAAACTATATTATAATATCAGGTTGGAAAAAAGTAATGTCCGATTTTAGGGTATACATTTATTAAAAATATTTAATCGTAAACATAAGCTCCATAGCTTTCTAAAATGTGATTCCATCTGTCAACAAACTTATCAATGCCACACTTGTAAAATTCCTTGTTTTGATGCAAAATATGAATCCAGCTCATTTTCAACCTCTTCTCTTGATTTCAACATGAGACCGTTCAAATGGTTCTCTAGTCGAAGGTCTAAACAAAAATGGTGCCTGAAAATGTTATGAGAGCACTCACTCACAACAAGCAACACACTCTTGCAGATTTACTGGACCCATTTATCAATCACTGGAACCCTTCCAATCACTTTCAGTTGCTGCTGGACCGTCATATGGGTTATGTTAAATGGTTTTGCGATTTCCCTTGAAGTTGTAGCAGGATTTGTTGTGATAACAGCTTCTAACTGTTCTCAATCAAGTTCTTTTGGTCCATCTTCTAGACTAAAATCCCCACTTTCTGCCACTGTACTTGCATTGACACTTTTATGAAACTCAGAGTAAAACATGTCTAATATGATCTTTAGATGGGTGTACATAGGAGTGAATACTGAAGAAAATTATGAACAATATTTTTATAATCTGATAGAAAGAGGTAGAAATTACTCATTGTAACATTCATAAAAGATAAATGCTATCTAAAACTTTATTCTAGTAAATCGGACATTGCTTTCATTCCAGCCTGATTTATTAAGAAGTACCATAGGTTTATAGGAAGATCCTGAGGTGCTTCAGCTATGATATAAAAACATCAAATTAAAAACTATAAACTAGTGTATCTGAATATAAAGTATCCCCAAAGAGCTTTAAAACGTCTAAGTAAAAAAAAATATTTTGAATATCATATATCAAAGAAATTATTTGATTTTTGAAGAAACTACATCCAATACATAGAAGACAAAACTTCCCAATTTTACCTTAAATAACTACCTCTGCTGGACAAAGCACTACACTACTTTACCAATATCATCATTCATTCAAGCAGTAAATTTCATCCCTCATGGCCAGAGAAAAATATAACCCCAATTTTACAAAGGAAATAACTGACTGTATAAAACAGAGAAACATTCCATAACAAAACCGCGCCTCCTCAGAGGAATCCTGAGACATCAAATTTCTCAACACTCACACAACCAAACTAATCACTAAACAGAAAACTGCAACAATATGTCAGCACAATCAACCACAAAACAAACTGAACTCTGGAGAACCATAAAAATATTCACACATGTACTTCCTCAGCACTCACACAAGAGTCATTAGTTACAAGAAATAACCAAGTTGTAACTCCTAGACAACACAGTAACATCCTCACGAAACACTACTCAAACATTAGCTTCCTTTCAACACAGACACATCCATAAATAAATCAATTGCACACACATCTAAAGACCCCTCCCTCTCTGGGACCTTTTCTTTCTTCAGGAGTTGGTCCCATAGAGCCTCCGGCCTTTTCGTGGCGAGGGAGTGGTGGTCAGCCCTGTACCCCATAGGGATCCCCAGGTGCTGCCAACCAGACTTTTAACATAGCTCTCTTTTCTCCCCTCCTTATTACTTTGCCCCGTAAGGGGTGCGGCGATTTGCCTTCATGGCCGCCGTGTTGACAGGACTCAGCGCCCCATCCGGCCCCAGCTTGGCATTCTTTTTCATCTTTCGCTAACCCCTATCTCGTCTTCTATACCAATTCTCTTCCCCGTAAGTGGCGCGGTGATTTGCCTTCCTGGCCACCATGCTGACGGAACTCAACGTCCCGTCCGGCCACAGTTTAGCCTATTATCCTTCTCTTCTTACTTTTGCCTCTGTACTGGTCGACCGTGCCTTAGAGGAGGTTTGGTTGCCCGGGTCATTTTGTTTCTGTGAGGTCTTAGCACCACAGTCCAGAGAATCTCCGTTATCCGGCTCCGCTGTTTTTAAAACGACAGTAGGAGCCGGGGAGCAGGTTACCCCGTCCGGGCTGTATGGGTGCTCTTTGGACTCACGATGACGATTTGGTGCATGTTCTCGGCTCCAGGAGCAGCCCAAAATAAAATATATACTTATATGGGTAAATTTAACAAACAACACCCAAAGACCGCAGGTTCTCTCTGCGGTCTCTGGTCATCGTGCCTTGGATCTTGACGGTAGACGCTTTGATCCTTTTTAGTCAGAAGTCGACCGTAAATTGGATTACGGCCGATTTTTAGTCTTGAAAGCGAACGATAGTCTTCTTAGTAAGGCCGACATCTTCGACGTCTACGGGGATTTTGTTGAGAAATGCGGCGAACCTGCCCAAATGTGGCCACATAATGATGGCGCATTGATAGTCGAGGCGAAATCAAGCGAGCAGCAGCATCAGATTAAGACCCTACAGTCTTTAGCTGCTGTAGACATCTCCTCTGCTTCGCACCCGACACTTAACACCAGCAAAGGTGTTATCCGATCGTGAGAGTTAATAGATTATGATGTTGATAGGCTGGTATCAAAACTTACCAATCAGAAGGTTGTAAGTGCCCACCATATTTCCAGGTTTGTGAATGGCACTCGGTTACCTACCGCCACCATAATCCTGACCTTCAACAGATTGAAACCGCCCAAGTACATTAAGGCTGGCTATCTTAACATCCCAGTTAAGCCTTACGTTGAAAACCCTTGCCGATGCTTCCATTGCCAACGCTTTGGCCATGTAAGCAATTTTTGTAAACAGGCAAGATTGTGTGTGAATTGTGGATCGGATTATCACGGGACGCCCTGTTCTCAACAGCCGTGCTGCCCTAACTGGGGTGGAGAACACCCTGCAACGTCACAGCAATGCACTTTTTTTCTCTCTGAGCGAGAAGTCATTGCCATTAGAAACAAGAACAGGGTCAGTTTTAAAGAGGCCAGAAGAATAGTAAAGGAGATGTATGTATGTCCAACCTGGTGTGAGCTTTTCTGATGCTCTGTGTTCTACCGGGCCAAAGAAAGGAGGAAGCCAGAGACCTCCTACTGGTTCTCCTGTGCCTGACCAGGTAAAAAGTCCTCCCCGTCCTAAACGTACATCTCCTCGTGATGAACACTCTTGGTCAGCATCTAACAGTGCTTCTGAAGTTTCCAACAAGAAGATGAACCTTTCATCCTCTCCTGGTTCCCCAAGGGTGGTTAAGCACCTTGCTACCGCTCCAGAACATGTGGATGTTGATCATATTGGTCCTCAAGTGGTATCTATTCCACCTCTAGACATTCACTCTGCCCCTAAAGGGACCAAGCTCTTCTTCAGCTCCAAAGCCAGTTATCACTACCCCCCGCCCCCTTGTTGATACTGCTTTGGAATTCCTTCGATCCCTAAATGAGAAGGAACCAACCTTTGCTCCTTCCCAGGAGCCAGCTGTTGTGGAGGTTACCCCCTCATCTGAGGAGGACTCTCCAAAAACTGACTCCACATCCTTCTCTATCAGCATCGAATTCACAACTTTTGCCGATGTTCCCGCCGCTACCATCGCCTCTACAATCCCAACCAATACCACCAGCTGTGTCAACATTGTGTGTTCCCTCAACACCTGAAATGCCCCCTGGAGTTGCTTGCATCTCTGCTTCTCCAGTGAAGACAGTTCTCTCTTACAGCCACTTATCAAAATCTGATGCACCTCCTAAAGAAAAACCAAAGGCAAAACTCAAGCTCCCGATGCCTCCTTTGTCATATTCCAAGCCTACGGCTAGTACGACGAACTACTTCCGCTGGTAGTTTAAATCCAAAATCTCCTACCCCTAAGGGTAGGAAGAAGTCTACCGTTATGCTTAAACGGTAACAATGTTTCCAATTATTCATTGGAACCTCCAAGGTCTCTTCCCTAAATGGGAAGAGTTCAAGCTCCTGCTTAAGGATCACAATCCCGATTGTATTGCTTTACAGGAGACTTGCTTGGGTGCTTGCAGAGTACCCAACATTTCGGGTTTTGTGGGATATTATAAGAACCCTGGAGTACTAATTCATGGTTATGCTGTTTTTTTGTTAACAACAGGGTTCCCCACAACCAGTTCTTTCTTAATACAGAACTGCAGGCGGTTGCTATTCTCCTGTTTTCCAGTTGCTATTATTCGGTCTGTTCGCTGTATCTTCCTCCTGGTGAGGAAAGAGATACAGCTTCTTAGCTACAAAGTTAGCTAATTTAATTTCTCACCTCCTTCCCCCCTTTTTATTGATTGTCGACTTTAATCTCGACATTCCCTTTGGGGGGACCATGATAACAACCCTAGAGGAAATATGATTGAGATATTTCTGGGCACTAATGATGTCTGCTTTCTTAACAATGGCAGCCACACATCATTTCACATCCAGACAAACAGCTTTACATGTGTGGACTTTTCTCTCTGTTCACCAAGCTGTAGAGCTGATTTTGACTGGGCAGCGGATCCTGACTTGCGAGGCAGTGATCACTTCCCCGTTGTAATAATACCATGTACAGTTAGTCCTCCTCCACCACCTACTAGTATCAAAATATGGAATACAAAAAAAACAAACTGGCCTAAGTTCAGGCATCTCTCGAGCCATGATGGGTCCTTCCCCATGAAGATATTGAAGTGGCTATTGATAATTTTCTAGCCTACGTCAATCATGCAGCTAATTCCTCCATCCCGCTCTCTGGCTCAACTGTTCATGGACCACAATTGCTCTGGTGGTCTGCTGAATGCTCGAGAGTTGTCACTGAATGTAAACAGGCATGCCAACGTTACCATCGGTGCCCCACGATTGTAAAGAAACTTGCTCTTAACCAAGCAAAGGCAGCACGGCGACGCACCCTTCGACGAGCTCTAAAGACCTCGTTGGATGGTTACATCGCAACGATATGTTGGCAGACCTCTGTAGACAAAATCTGGAAGAGGGTCAAAAAGCTATTGGGGAAATCCAATGGCTTTACAGCTCCCAACATTGTTCAAGCCGGAGAACTGTTGGGAAACTTGTCCCATAATTCCGATGTTTTGGCCGGATCGTTTGCTAATATTTCAAGCCCAGACAACTATTCCATCCAATTCCAGCGCTTTATTCTCGAACAGGAGCAGCATCCTATCAACTTTATGGAGCCTAACATGGATAATGAGCCTTCTACCTGGCTCTTTTCTATCCATGAACTCCATAATGCACTGAAGCACTGTGGATCCACTGCACCCGGATCGGATGGCATTTTCTATGATATGTTTAGGAATATGCATCCCTTCCTCCTCTCACATTTGTTGGACATCTATGACTTCATCTGGATTTGGGGCTGCCTTCCTTCTATCTGGAGGGAGGCTGTGGTTTTACCTTTCTTAAAACCAGGAAAGGATGGGACGGAACCCACCCATTACCGCCCCATTGCCCTTGTAAATTGTTTGAGAGGATGATAAATACAAGACTGGTCTGGTTTTTGGAGACAAACCATCTTATATCTCCCTCTCAATCAGGGTTCAGAAAAAAAAACAGAGTACCATCGACCTGCTTGTTAGAATGGAGTCTTATATAAGAGATGCTTTTTCAAAGAGGCAGCATTCTGTTGCTCTTTTCTTTGATATTGAGAAAGCACATGGTACCACTTGGAGGCGTGGTATCCTTAGGCAACTCCATGATTGGGACCTGCGGGGCTCTCTCCCCAGGTTTGTCGAGCAATTCCTTATGTGGCGCAGACTACGTGTAAAAGTTGGAAATGCCCTATCAGAGCCCGTAGAGCAAGTTGAGGGTGTGCCACAGGGAAGTGTCCTCAGTGTCACCAACTTCGCTGTGGCCATCAATAGCATTATCGCAAATCTCCCAGCGGAGATTTCCTCAACTCTATATGTGGATGACTTAGCGCTTATCTGTTCATCGTCTAGACTTCCATTTGTCATCCGTAAGCTACAGCGGGTTATAAATACCGTAGCTGATAATGCTTCTTCCAAGGGCTTCCGCTTTTTCGCAGTAAAGACCAAGGCTGTCCACTTTTACAATCATAGATCGGTGACATGGGACCCTTCCCATTTGTTACTCTCTGGTGTCCCTGTCACCTTTGAGCCCCATTTCAGATTTCTAGGGGTGATCTTTGATTCGAACCTTTCTTGGAGGCCGCATTTGGACGGTTTGAAAAGATCTTGTCTGAAGAGAATGGACATAATGAAATTACTGTCACGCACTTCTTAGGAAAGTGATCGACGCACCCTGTGGCTTCTGTATTCCGCATTGGTCCAGTCAAAGCTGGACTATGGGTCACAGGTGTACTCCTCTGCCTCGCCATCCATCCTTGAAAAATTAAATACTGTGCGTAACCAGGGTGTGCGTCTGGCTTCTGTATCCTTCAAGTCCTCCCCTGTGTGGAGTGTCTATGCAGAGAATGGGGATCTTCCTCTTCCTTTTCACAGGCTCAAGTCTAATCTCAAATATCTTTTTAGACTTGAGCAATTACCATGGTCGCCAGTATATGAGTGCACATTCAATTTTTGAACAGTGGCCTCATATGATAGATTTCCATCCCTGGCTGGCCCCTTTGCTCTGCGCATGAGCGAGCACACAGAACTTCTAAGGGAGTTTTCTGTTATTCCATTTTCAATACCAAAGATTCCCCCATGGCTCATACCACCTGTAGTGGTAAGCAAGGGGCTTACTGGTAGGCCTAAGGATCAGTTCTTGCCTGTAGCCTTGAGAACCATGTATGATCAACACTCCTCCCACCATCGGCCTAGCACCTTTGTGTTCACCGACGGGTCCAAGTCATCGGACGGAGTTGGAGCTACTACTGTCTTCCCATCTCAGACAGCATTGGTTTGCTTACCAAGTGCAGCTTCTGTTTTCACAGCAGAACTTGTTGCCATTCTTGTTGCACTCTTTGTTATTGCTCCTATGCCATCTGGTTGTCTTACGATTTTCTCTGACTCCTTTAGTTCTCTGGAGACACTGAATGCTTTTGTTCCTAGCCATCCGCTGGTTTCCAAGATCCAGGGGTGGCTTTTTTATCTTTCTCCTATTCATTAGAATTTTTTAATTTTTAGAAGAATCTAATCTTTTAGCCAAAATATAATATATTGTTTCATGATTTTATATTCTCTGTTCTTGTATCTATTGTTGATTCATCTATAGTCTATGTTTTTATCCTTTGTCGAGTTATCAATAGCTTATTTTTTATATCCTTTTACACCCCTTGATGGTTTTAAATTCCTGTACTTTCATTCTATTGATCGTAATTTCATAGCTATATTTTTGTATATTCTCCAGATGTCTATATTTTTATTGAGAACACTCATACAAATTACCCGTCCTTGAATTTGGCTGCGGGCTAGTCCGTTTGGGCTTTGCAGCATTTATTTTCGCCACTATTCATTCATTCCTTATTACTTTCTTCAACTGCCCTTTATTTACCTCTTTTCTTTCTCTTATCTACTGGTCCTTACGGTTACCTGACCTCTGCTCGTTTTTCCGGATTAATTCTGAATTTTTCTTTATTGAAGGTCGGAGGAGACTGGGCATCTCCACCGCCTTCGTCTACCGATGCCCAAGGCGAAACCCATCATTGGCCGCTTTTCTCCGCGCGTAGGAGAACTCGGGCAACCTATTCGGTCTATTAAGATGGTGTGGTGGATCCGTATCCATTCTCCAAGAGGACATACCGAACCTAACTGAATCTAGAGTCGCAGTAGTGCCGGGCCCTTGTAGGCCTTCATGGTGGGCAGTCGCGAGGGAGAATGTGAAGTGATTTCTATTTGCAATGAATAGCCATAAACCTAAAACCTCTCGTTCTTCAGCTTCCCATTCAGCCTTCCCTCGCTCGTTGGATTCCTATGCCAACGATTTGGACCTAGATTTAGATTATCCCCGCTTTCTGGTCATTAGTTCCTCATTTGAAACCCCCACTTGCAAAAGTGGATGTGTTTAACGTTAATGAATCATTTGAATCCCGCTGTGCTGAACCCTGCCGGATGTGATGAAGAGGTAGTGGTGATATCGTAGTCGAGGTGTCATCTCACTCTCAACATAATCTTTGCGAAATCTATCTTCGATGACGAAGTTCCCGTAACCGTTTCGCCCCTTCCACGTCTGAATTTTGTCAAAGGTGTCGCCCGTTCAAACGAATTAAGGGACTACGACCTCACCCGCCTTCAGAGCAAGCTTAGTACACAACGCGTCACAGATGTACACAAGGTGACTAAAACTGTTAGCTCGGCTAGAGTCCCAACTGCCACACTGATTTTAACATTAGAACGACAGGAACTGCCGCAGTTTTTTTAAAGTAGGGTACCTTCGTGTTCCGGTAAGTCCCTACGTCGAACTACCCAGACGTTGCTAAAATTGTAATCAATTGGGGTATGTTGGTCGTGCCTGTCGGCACTCCTATTCCTGCGTGAATTGTAGTTCCGATTACCATGGCCCTGAATGCACCAAAACACCCGGCCAGGAACGCGATTTGCGTTCCTGGCCGCCGTGCTGACGGGATTCAGCGCTCCGTCCGGCGCCAGTTTAGCCTCTTTTTCTCTCTGACAACCTGTCCTCTTACCCTACACCCTCTCCCACAACTTTCTCTGGTCAGCCTCTAATTTCACAGGGGAGAGGCCGACCAGCTTCCTCTCACCCAACCAGCCCGGATCGGGGGTGAGGGGTGGTGGGTTTTTAAGAACCTGCTTCACCCCCACCCACACTTTCCTCACATTCTCTTTCTTTCTACTTTCAGTGTCTAAGGTGGGGCCGCCATGCTGATGGGCTGTCAGGCCACTGGGCAGGAGGAGTGGCCTCAAATGGCAGCAGCTGTTTTTTTCGGCCCAGTATTCACCAGTCGCAGAGCGGGCTACTGCGCGATGTGATTAACCTTTGCGTCCTGTGCCACGAATAAGGTCACCATGCCATTGAATCAAACTCTTTCCCCAAAAGAAAACATAAAAAAATCCCCCCTTACTCTCCCTTTCCCAGCGACGGAGCCTCCTTCGGGCAGTTCCACGAAAAAAATTGAGGTTGCCACCTGTGCTTTCTCAGGGGACCTTCAAAATTCTTCTACAGGAGAGGACGCTTACTCCTCTCCTATGCCTACGGGTGAACAGGACTTCCCATCACCCTCTTCTCTTGAGGAGCTATTGGGCGTCTCCCTCTCTCCAGCGGCACTCCCTCTTTTTCTCTGACATGGGACTGCCAAGAAAGCACGCAGGCCACCCAATACTGACCGTTCCGCCTGGGGCCGGCGTACCTGCCCCTTTCTCTACCCTGACGGATGCCGGTTCGCCCGCCCAAGACGAGACGAACAAAGATACCTCGAATGGGATCCGTGATATCTTTGGGGGGGGAAAGGGCATGGCCACATGGTGTCTGAGGTGACCCAGCCCGAGACGGTAGCATCTTCCATGGGGTCGAACTCAGGCACGGTGCCAAGCACGGAACGCGAGTCCGCCCCTGTACAAGCTCCTCTTCAGAGAGCTTAGGTCCCCGAGACCTCAACCAGCTTGTACCCCTGCATCAAAAAGAACCTTGTCCGTCTCTGAGAAGGATCTTGCTAAGCCCTGTCCATCCAACCTAGAGGCTCCTTCCGGACAAGTGAAGCGGGTTCATCCCCCACCTCCTCTCAAAAAAGACTAAGAGCTGCTCTACCTTCCTGGGACCCACGGAGACGGACGGGTCCGCTCCTATTTTGGCAAGCGAAGATCGCATGTTCGCCACGGTGCTCCCTCGGGCGAGGAGCCACTGAAAAGGACCAAAATTGCAGGGGGGAGGGGGGCTCGATTACGTCGGGGCACCTCATTCAGGGGTTACCTAGCGATTTCGAGCCAGCTGATTTAAAACGCTCTCTAGTTTTTCGCTTCGCTGATGGCAGCATGTTGGCCAAGGGCAACATGTTCCATAAGAGAAGATCAGTAGCTAGCCAGATTGGTAGAGAGCCGAAGGTGACCCTTTTCTTGGACAGGAGCCTTCTGGTGAATGCGTCGGATCCTTCCGAGGCGGTCATGCTTCGTGATTTTAGGACACTTGCTGGCACGCCGGTGAGTGTGACGCCGCACACTACCTCGAACTTTGTGAAAGGAGTAGCTTATGCGAGGGAACTCGTGGACTACTCTATAGTCACATTACATTAGAGCTGGCCGACCATGCATCGGTCTCCCGCTCTTGGGAGACAATCCGATTAATACCAGGGTTCAAGTCCTTGCTGACCTCATTTACGACCTGGAGATACATAGGTGTCCTAAATGTTAATGAGTTTACGCATCATCCGCTGCGAACCGCTTCATTTTCCTGATTCGATCTATCCTCGTCTCTCTGGAAACCCAAACCGAATTGGGGTGGGGGGTAGTCGATGACTTCCTTGGTAGTGATCGCTTTCCTATTCAAATATTTTCTGGGCCGCTGCTGCCCGAGAGCCCCTACCCGGTGGTTCTTGACTGATGTCTCAGTCAATGAATTTAGGTCTGTGGATGAGCCCGTTGAATTCTCCGGCAAACTCATAGCTGTTTGGCTAACTACTATTCCTAGAACGTCTTGCCGTTTTTCACGCAGACCGCTCCCGTGGTGGTCAACCGAGTGTGAGGAAGACCTCAAACAGAAGCGTTATGCCTAAATGCGCTATAAGTGCCGCCCGAAATATTTCACAGTCGGTGAATTTCGTCGGGCTAGGGCTAGGTTCCACTATATTTCGAAGAACGCCCGCCGCTCTTCTTGATGGGTATACGTGTCTTCACTTAAAGGGAAGACCCCGTATAGCAGAGGTTTGAAAGCGAGTTAAAATGATTATGGGCAAGTTCTTGCAGGACCCTCCCCCTAAACACACACACACGCGTGTTCCAGAAGAATGGGACCGCAATCTCGGACCCTACATCCGTAGAGGAATCGTTCGTGGCCGCATTCTCTAGCCTGGATGATGCTCCGCCAGCATTCCCTGCGCGTGCTAATGTCTCCGAAGGCCGTTGACTGGACTTTACTCGAGATGCGGAGAACCCTTCAACGACAGGTTTACTTTGAGTTAGTTGCGTTCCGCCTTCGCTTCTTACGCGGCCACCGCCACTAGTCCGGACTATGTCCCATAAATCATGCTTCGACACGTGGGTGAGCGAGACATGGCTTTTCTGTTCCAATTGTTCACCAGGTTCTGGATAGAGGGTATCCTCCCAGACTCCTGGCGAATTGTTACTGTGCTAGCCTTTCGCAAACTGCAGAGATCACTCTACCCAGGCCTGTTTCCGCCCATTCTTTTAACCATGCGCGTGCAAGTTGATTGGGAAATTAGTAATGCTAGATTAGCCTTTTTTCTGGACACTGGAGGCCATCTGTCTTGTGCCCAGTGCGGCTTCCGTAATTTCCACTCCACATCGAATGCTCTGCTCCAACTGGAAAATGCCATCTGTGAGGCCTTTCTTCGTAGACAGCACTACGCCACGGTGGTTTTCGGATATGATATTGCATGGCGATACGGGATCATGGAAAATCTCGACATGATCGGGTGAGGGGATGCCTCCTAATGTTTATATCTGAATTTTTGTGATTCGTCGATTCCGCGTAAGGGTGGGGGAGCCCTCTCCGCCCCAATGAAAGAGGAAGAAGGTGTCCCGCAGGGAAGTGTCCTCAGTCTCGCACTCTTTGCCCTGAGTATCAACGGCATCACCTCGGTGCTGCCGGAAGATGTTTTCGCTACTCTCTACATGGACGAATATCGATCTCGTCTGGTGCAGCACAGATCCCAACTCTGGAGCGTCGATTCCAACAAGTATTGAACCGCGTCTCTCGCTATGCAGAAGCGGACAGGTTTCGGTTTTCCTTGGCCAAGACTAAGGTAGTGCACTTCTACTACCATCTAAGGTTCCACTCTGATCGAGACTGGTTTCTAAATGAGTTTCTCATAGAAGTAGTGGACTAGCCCCTTTTCCTTGGTCTTGTCTTTGACCGACGCCTCACCGGAGAGGCTCATATTCGCAGCCTTCGTGTCACTTGTACCGGCGCCATGGATATTCTTCGTTCCATGTCGCAGCGCTTGGGGCACTGATAAGGATAATGCTTACATTTTTATCGATCCTTTGTTAGTTCGAAGTTTGACTACAGATGCGAGTTTTATTTATCCGCAGCTGAGGGCGTAATGAGGAAGCTGAACTCGATCCACCACACCGGCCTCCTTCCCGCGACTCGTCCCTTCTTCACGTCGATGCTAGTGAGATGCCACTCGCTGTGCGCCGTACACTGCATTATTCTTCTGTACGCGTGAGCCCTGTGTCTCCCTCAGTCCCTACAGCTCTCACTGCATCCATAGCTCATCTCGACCGTGCCTATGCCGCCGAGAGACTCCAGTCTTACCCTAAGCCCTGTGGGTTTAGAACCGGGAAACCCCTTCGAGATCCTAGTATAGCTCTTGGGCCGCTGGTTTTGACCAAGATGCCACCCTGGAAGGTACCACATTTGAACATTTATCGCTACACCTCTGCTCCCAAAGGTTCTACTGCGCTGGGAGTACTGCTTTCTGCCTTTTTAGAGCACGCTTCTTGTCACATTATAACCGTGCCAGTGTATATGGATGGCTCCAAGTCCCAAGAGGAAGTTGGTTTCCATGCCGCGTCCCCTCTGTTTGGAGTTAGCGGTTCTCTGCCAGGTGCTGTGTGTGTCTTCACGGCTGAATTGGTTGCAATACACAGCTCTGTAAGGGAGATAACGCGACATGCCCGTTTGGGAGACCGAATTGTGATTTATTGCGACTCCCAAAGCGCCCTCAGTGCTCTCGGGGCATTGGAATCTCCGCATCCCCTGGTTCGCGATATCCGTGATGCCACGGTTTGGCGAGCCGGGCGGATGTCGAGATTATCTTATACCCGGTTCTTGGACATGTAGGAATTGCGGGGAATGACCGCGCCCATGTGCTCGCCAAAGAGCCCGCGAGGACTAGACGACCACACTGGCGTTTCGCTCTTCCTCACACCGATTATATGGCAGGAATACGTCTGCCCTCCGCATGGCCCCGCAAAGAAATCGAAGATTATCGAGGGGCATTTAAAGTTAGGTGCCATTACGCCGTGAGTGATCCCAAGGACCTACCCCTAATGCCGCGACGGCTTCAGGTTGCTTTCTCAGTCTGGGTGATGTTCGCACACGTTACCTTGTCCCGGTAACGAGACCAGCTGGTCGCTACCGCTTGTCCCTTGTGGTCGGGACTGGTTTGTACACATAGACACCCAGAGTACGACGACTTTGTTGTAGGTCGCATATTCCTGCGCCTGGGTTAGGTGGGCCAACCTCCAACGTCGCAACGCGTTTCCCAGACTACCCCCGACCCCGAAGCTCATTTCCTTGTTGCTTTTTTTTTGTTTATATTTGTTTTTTCCTTGTCTTGCCTTTTACCTTTTTATATATTTGTTATTTTCTTGGGGTTATTTTTAATATATCTTAGTATTAGTGTTTCTGTTAATTATGGCGACTTTGTTCTTGTAGGCAATCGTCAGATGGGCTCCTTAAAATAAAAATAAGATCATGCTCTCAGTAAGTAGCAAGTGCTCACATAGCACTTTTAAATTAAAAAAGGCCCCCTTCCTCTCTGGGATCTTTTCTTCAGGGGTTGTTCCCAGAGAGGCTCTGGCCTTCTCGTGGCGAGGGCTGTCAGCCCTAGGCCCCCTAGGGGACCCATGGTGCTGCCAACAAGACTTTTAACATACCCCTCTTTCTCCCCCCCCCCTATTACGTTCTTCCACTGCCCTTTATTTTCCCCTCTTCCTTCACCTATCTAGTGGACCTTATGGATACCCGACCTTTGCTCGTTTTATGGATTGATTCCGAATTGTTCTTTCATGAAGGTGAAAGAGGCTGGGCATCTCCACCGCCTTTGTCTACCGAATGCCCAAGGAGAAACCCATCGTTGGCCACTTTTCTCCGTGCGTAGGAGAACTCGGGCAGCCTCTTAGGGTTATAAAGATGGTGTGGTGGATCCGTATCCATTCTCCAAGAGGACATACCGGACGTAACTGATTGTATAGTTGAAGTAGTGCTGGGCCCTTGTAGGCCTCCATGGTGGGGAGTCCTGAGCGAGAATGCGAAGTTTTTTTCTTTTTGCAATGGCTAGCCATAAACCAAAAACCTCCCCTTCTCGTAAGGGTTCTCGTGCTAAACGTTCCTTAGCTCCCCTTTCAGCCTTCCCTCGCTCGTTGGACCCCTATTCCAACGAAGTATACCCAGATCTTGATTATCCTCGCTTTCTTGTCATAAATTCATCATCTGACATCCCACTTGCAAAAGTCGATGTGTTTGACGTCAATGAATCTTTTGAGTCCCGCTGTGGTGAACCCCGCCGGATGTGGTCAAGAGGAAGTGGTGATGTCGTAGTCGAGGTGTCATCCCACTCTCAACACAACCTTGTGCGAAATCTATCTTCGATAGCTGAAATTCCAATAACTCTCTCGCCCCATCCGCGTCTGAATTTCGTCAAAGGTGTCGTCCGTTCGAACGAACTAAAGGACTACGACCCCACCCGCCTTCAGAGTAAGCTCAGTACCCAACGTGTCACACTCGTACACAAGGTAACTAAAACATTAGGCTCCACAAAAGTTCCAACCGCCACACTTATTTTAACATTTGAACGACAAGAACTGCCGCAGTATATTAAAGCTGGGTACCTTCGTGTCCCGGTAAGTCCCTACATCGAACTACCCAGACGCTGCTTCAATTGCAATCAATTTGGACATGTTGGCCGAGCCTGTCGGCACCCTCGCTCCTGCGTGAATTGTAGCTCTGACTACCATGGCCTCGAATGCACCAAAACGCCCCACTGTGCCAACTGCGGAGGTACCCACAGTGCTGCGTCGAAACTCTGCTCTATATTATTATATGAAAAAGGAAGTTTTCGCTTTGCGCGACTCCCTACGTCTAGATATAAGAGAGGCCCGCCAGCGTGCCTGAGCACAAACCTCGCCACTCGGCCGGCTCTTCTCTGACGTTTTACGTGATGCTGGACGAAACCGACCATCACGCTTGAGTTCCGACCAGCCTGAAGCACTTCACCCTAGATCTACTCGCAGCGTCGAAAACATTCAGAATATGCAGTCGAAGCATCGCTCTCACACCGAGATAACCAATGTAGCCCCCCTCTCTGCAGCAGCTCTAGCTGGAAGAGACGCTTGAAGACATCAGACGCTATTTGAAAGAATCCTTAACATCGACCAGTGAAGGTTCATCCACCCGGCCACGAGACCCAAAGCCCAGTGGTAAGAGGAAGGATTCCTCACCTGGGTCATCGACCACCAATAAGCATGCAGCCTCTGGAGCTGACTCGGCCGAACCCCGAGAATCTCCAATGGACTCCTCCCCTATGGTTGAACATTCTCTGCCCTTAAGTCCGTCTCGCCCTTCACAGGACGTAGGCTCCATCTTGATCCAAACGATGGCAGAAATACACCCAGCTCCACACACCTCGCTCAGATCACCTGTTCGTTCCGCTCACCCTTCAACCCAAGATCCGATGGAAGCAGTTGATATTCCAACATCACCAACTGCGGCGGTTGGACCAACTCCTCAGACTCCGAAAATACCCTCGACCCATGAATCCGGATCTACCGGCCGAAAATCCCTTCTTGATCTTCCTTTTCCGCCAGGTTGCGAGCTCGAATTACAGTTAATGGCCTCGGTCGGTTCTCCAAAACCCACGAAAAAAAACTCAGTTACGGCTCCATCTAGGATCTCTCCCCCTGCAAAAGCAGGCTCTTCAAAATCAGTTCTCCGTCTCCCAAGCTCTTTGGGACGAACCTCAAATACAATATCGGCCTCAAAAGAGAAAAAGATATCCACAGTGGTATCTAATCGTCACACATAATATCTTCTATTTTACAATGGAATTGTCAAGGAGTTCTTCCAAAGTGGGAAGAACTCAAAATTCTTTTGACGACTATCCACCCCGCTGTTATTTGTCTTGAGGAGAATAAACTGGGTATACGGCCCTTTCCGCCGGTACCCGGTTTTCTCACTTTCAACTCTATTGCTCCTGCTGGAAGCCTCTCTCATGGAAGGGTGTCAATCATGGTATCTTCATCTTACCATGTTTCTCTCATCTCCCTACTTACTACCCTCCAAGCTGTTGCTGTGAAGGTTTTTCTTACTAAGCTTTTTACCGTTTGCTCTATTTACCTACCCCTTTGTTTATCATTGTCAAGATCCGACCTTTTAGAACTTATAGACCAGTTCTTATTACTAGGAGATTTTAACGCCCGTCACTCATACTGGGGTGACATCACTCGAAATGCCAAAGGCAGTGTTTTAGAGTCTCTTTTATTATCTGACCTTCTTTGTGTTTTAAATATTGGCGATTTTACCTCTTATCATGTCCAGACGGACTCTTTTAGCTGTGTTGACCTGTCTGTTTGTTCCCCTGATTGCTTCACGGAATTTCGATGGTCAATTCTTGACGATCTCCATGGGAGTGACCACTTCCCTATTGTCTTGTCGGCCCTTCAAGTTAGCCTTCATACAACCATGTCCCTTAAGTGGGACTTAGGTCATGCAGATTGGAAAGGTTTCCAAGAGGCGTCCTTCACAAATGCATCTTTGGGGACCTTCAATGGAGTGGACGCGGCAGTAGAATACTTTACATCGACTATCTACAATGCAGCAACACAGACCATCCCACGGAGGCGACCTGTCACGGGCCGCTCAACCGTGCCCTGGTGGACCTGGACGTGTGCAAGAGCTATCAAAAATTACAAGTTAGCCCATGCCCGATTCCGAAAGAACCAAACTTTGTGCAACAAGGTGGACCGAAACCAAGCTCGTGCGCTTCGCCAAAGAACCCTTCGTCAAGCTCGCCGAAATTCATGGCGCAGATACGTTTCATCGATTTCCTCTATGACACCTACTGCTAAGATCTGGAAGAGGATTAATAAGATCAGGGGCAGTTACGCTAATCATCATACCCCCACACTCAACTTAGACGGTTCCTTGAAGAATGACGGCCTGTCGGTCAGCAATGCTTTTGCTGACCATTTCCGCGCCGTCAGCAGTGTCAGCCGTTACGATAAGGCTTTTCAATCCTACAAATCAAAGGAAGAATCCCATTCTCTCCACTTCACAACAAAATCTAACCTACCGTATAACGCTCTATTCAGCATCTATGAGCTGCAAAGCGCTTTGTCCCTTTGCAGATCTACTTCCCCTGGCCTTGATGAGATCCATTTCGACATGATTTGGCAACTACATCCACACTCTACTCTCTTCCTGCTTGATTTGTACAACCTTATATGGGTGAAGGGTTTTTACCCGTCATCATGGCGCATTGGGATCATCCTTTCCTTTGTTACACCGGGCAGGGACGGGTTGGATGCAGATCACTACCGCCCTATAGCTCTCACCATCTGTTTGAGTAAGTTGCTGAAAAAAATGATATTGGAGCGCCTAAACTGGTTCCTAGAAGCCAATCACCTTCTCTCTCCATTTCAATGTGGCTTCCGCAAAGGTCATAGTACCTTTGACCTACTAGTACGTTTCGAGGGATCAGTCCGGAAAGCTTCCTCATTAAAGCACCGAGTCCTGGCCATATTTTTCGATATTGAGAAAGCCTACGACACAACATGGAGATACGGCATCTTGAAGCAGTTATACGTCTGGGGAATGAGAGGCCTTTTACCTTCATTTATTCAAAGTTTTTTAGCATCTCGATCCTTCAAGGTACGTGTTGGAGACGCATACTCTGACCTGCAACCCCAGGAGGAGGGAGTTCCTCAGGGCAGTGTTTTAAGTGTCTTATGTTTTATAATTGCTATCAATGATATTATTTCGTCTCTCCCAGAAGGTGTATCGGCAACTTTGTTTGTCGATGATTTAGCACTATACTGTTCTTCACCTCGCCTTCTATCAGCAGCGCGTTGGCTACAACTGTCGGTCGATGCTGTATCCAAAAGAGCACAACTTAAGGGATTCCGCTTTCCACGAACAAAACCAAAGCAATGTATTTCCACCGAGGCAGAGGGGTTCTTGTTCCACCATCTATCTCCCTACAAGGCCAAGATATAGAGTTTGTCTCCGACTTTCGGTTCTTTGGCGTAACTCTCGATCCAAAGTTATCCTGGTTACCACACCTACGCCGACTTCGAACAAGCTGTCTGCGGGCTCTAGACATTTTGAAAGTCCTCTCACACACTTCGTGGGGCAGTGACCGACAAACATTGTGGACATTATACACAGCTCTCGTTCAATCCAAATTGGATTATGGCTGTCAAATTTACTCATCGGCTTCCCCTTCAGCCCTTAAAATGCTGAACCCCATTCGAAACCTTGGAGTTCGCCTTTCTAGTGGAGCCTTCCGTACTTCTCCTGTCAACAGCCTTTACTGCGAGAGTGGGGTACTCCCTTTGCCCTACCATAGACTTCAAATCTGCATGCGATACCTCTGCCGAGTACAGCAAGCCCCTGTTTCAGAGGTCTACAGATGCCTGTATGCTGCCGAATCAACGGCGGCATATGATAAGTTGCCATCTTTACCCCGCCCTTTGAACCTTCGCATAGGAGATCATCTCTCTAACCTGGGTGCTCCAAGGGTCCTTACCCTTCCATCCTTACTGACCCCTAGGTGGCGTGCTCCTCTCCCCACAGTATGTACCAACATGTGGAGCCTGGAGAAGTCCTCCATGGACCCTCGCATCATTAAAAGCCTGTTCTTAGAGCATTTGATCTCCCACAAACAATGCTGCCCACTATACACGGATGGCTCTAAGTTGGATGGTGGCGTGGGCGCCGCAGCCATCTACCCAGGAGGAGAATTCCTAACTCTATCTTTGCCACCAGCAGCATCCATTTTTACCGCTGAACTTTCAGCAATCCTTTTAGCCTTTAGACTCATCCAAATTTTACCTTTTAGTGATTTTGT
This sequence comes from Ceratothoa steindachneri, assembly GCA_963969495.1. NCBI lineage: Eukaryota > Metazoa > Arthropoda > Malacostraca > Isopoda > Cymothoidae > Ceratothoa > Ceratothoa steindachneri. Next base: position 31,916,343 of record OZ018332.1, read on the forward strand.
CATTTTTTCCGACTCAAGGAGTGTCTTACAGTCAATTAGATCTTTTAATGCGTCCCATTCCCTGATCACCGAAATTTGCAACTGGCTGATCCAAAATGCATCCCGATATAGAATTATTTTTTGCTGGGTCCCTGGACATGTGGGGGTCCTGGGCAACGAGAAGGCTGATCGGCTGGCCCGCTCAGCACATTATGTGTCCCCTGAGAACTCGGCTCTGCCTTTTAGGGACTACTTTCCTTCAATAAGGAAGTATATTTTTCAACTGTGGCAGAATGAATGGGATGACTGTTTATCATCCAAACTATACAAAATAAAAAATTCTATTCGCTCTTGGCCCTCGAGTCGTCATAGAATGCGGTCGTTGGAGGTGGCCCTTTGCCGAGTTCGCATTGGCCACACGAGACTTACTCACGGCCATCTTGTTTCGGGTGATGCTCATATCAGCCCTTGCTGTCGTTTTTGCGGTGGAGACCAATCGGTTGCCCACCTTTTATTGGATTGTAGCCATTTTACCATTCTCCGGTTGTCCTGTTTCCCGACCCTTTTAACTATTCGTCAACACACCCGTCTTCGATTCATATTGGCGGAGGAATCTTTTAACCCATCGTTTTTTAAATTTTTGTCACAAAGTGGTCTCCTCCACCTTTTATAGATGATATTTCTCGTTTCACCCTAGCGGCCATATAGAATCCACTTGGATTAGGCAGCCACCCACCGGTAACTTATCTTAAAATCTTAAATTAAAAAAGACTCCATGCTCCTCATCTTCAATCCATACAGAATCATCAAAGTCGAGCATCAATTTGGGTGCAGAAGTGGTGTATCAGATGCATCTGTGCAACTGATCTTGCCTAGGATAATATCTAGATAAATGTTGAATTACCATGTATTATTTTAACTGTCCACTTCATTTTTACTTTTCACAATTTTTTATACTGATTCTAGAAATGTTGAAATCCCTTCGTTCTTTCACCAAAAAGATTGTGAACGATAGATTGTAAAATAACCTTTTCTTTTCCAGGAGATGAAATTGCGTTCGTCCAGCAACCTTAAGGTTATTCCACATTTTAGTGGTATAATACAATCGCCCCCTCGAGGCCCTTATAATTATGACACAAATTGGACTACTGTTACATATTCGAGGTCGGAAAGCTCAGGAACATGCGTCGAAAGCAACTCCATACCTTCCCAGTCGACAAACACAAATTCACATGCGCTGCATCGTTCAAGAATAAATAGGAAAGTATCTAAATGTTGCTCCTATTCTCATAAGACTGCACGTAGGCGAGCTCCAAGCATACATTTAAGAACCCACACTGGCGAGAAGCCATTCAAATGCTGCCTTTGCCCTTATCAGGCTGCAACGGAAGGCAAGCTTAAACGCCATTCGTATACTCATACTGGCGAGAAGCCTTTCAAATGCAGCCATTGCCCTTATCAGTCTGCAACGAAAGATCAACTTAAAAGACATTTATATACTCACACTAGCGAGAAGCCGTTTAAATGCCACCTTTGCCCTTATCAGGCGGTAACGAAAGGTCGACTGAAAAGCCATTCATATACCCACACTGACGAAAAGCCTTTCCAATGCAACCATTGCACTTATCAGGCTCCAAGTAAAAGTCAGCTTAAAATCCATTCATATAATCACACTGGCGGAAAGCCGTTCAAATGCAGCCGTTGTCCTTATCAGGCGGCAACGAAAGGTCAGCTTAAAAGCCATTCTTCTACCCACACTGGCGAGAAGGCTTTCGAATGCAGCATTTGCCCTTATCAGGCTGCAACGAAAGGTCAGCTTAAATGCCATTCGTATTCTCACACTGGCGAGAAGCCTTTCAAATGCAGCCATTGCCCTTATCAGTCTGCAACGAAAGATCAACTTAAAAGACATTTATATACTCACACTAGCGAGAAGCCTTTCAAATGCCGCCTTTGCCCTTATCAGGCTGTAACGAAAGCTATTTTTAAAATCCATTTATATACTCACACTGGGGATAAGCCTTTCAAATGCAATATTTGCCCTTATCAAGCGGTAAGTAAAGGTCTGCTTAAAAGCCATTCATATACTCACACTGACGAGAAGCATTTCAAATGCAGTCTTTGCACTTATCAGTCTGCAAGGAAAGGTAACCTTAAAAGTCATTTATATACTCACACTAGCGAGAAGCCTTTCAAGTGCCGCCTTTGCCCTCATCAGGCCACAACGAAAGGTCGTCTTAAAATCCATTCATATTCTCACACTGGCGAGAAGCCTTTCAAATGTAGTGTTTGCCCTTATCAAGCCGCAAGGCAAGGTCAGCTTAAAAGCCATTCATATATGCACACTGACGAGAAGCCTTTCAAATGCAGCCTTTGCCCTTATCAGGTCGCAACGAAAGCTCATCTTAAAAGGCATTTATATAGCCACACAGGCGAAAAGCCTTTCTAATACAGCTTTGCCCTTATCAGGTTGCGACAAAAATGAACGTTCACTCACTAACTCACTCAGGCGTAATCTTGTTAAATGCAGTCTTTGTCATTATCAGGATTAGAGAAAGGACAATCTTTTCGCACATTTAAGAACCCATACTGGAGATAAATAAACATCAAAGAGAAGCAAAATGTCTCAATACCCTACAAGGTACGCCTGGACTATTTCGCCGTAAATTCATCGAGCGCATCCGTATTGGTCGCCCGTACGGGGCACTGCGATTTACTTTCCTCGCCGCTTTGCTGACAGGACTCAGCGCCCCGTCTGGTCCTACCTTAACCTCTTTTTCTGACACCCTGTTTTCTTACCCACACCTTCCCTCTAGTGTCTCTGGTTGGCTTCTAATTTCACAAGCTTCCTCTCACCCAAGCATCGGAGATGTGGGGGGAGGGGAAAACTGAGCTCCGGTTTGGAGTGGTGGGTTTTTAGCATTCTGCTTCACCCCACCCTCATCTTCCTCGCATACCCTCTTTAATTCCATAACTATGAATTCTATGCCCACCCCGCAATGCCGCGACGGCTTCAGATTGCTTTATGTCTTCTCCGAATTGGGCACACTCGCGGTACGCACCGTCATTTAATAGAGCGCTTGCCTGCCTCCTATTGTGAAGCCTACGTTGTTCCCTAGACTGTTCGTCACATTCTTGTTGAATGTCCCAGTCCAGGCAATAATAGCGCACGTTACCTCTCCCGGTACCGAGACGGGCGGGATCGCTACCGCTTGTTCTTTGTACTCGGCACGGATTCATGCACACTGACTTGTCGAATATGACTTTTTGGAGGAGGCCAGCCTCCTCCCTTTTATTTGACTGTTGTTTGTTTTTTGTATATTTCAGGTTCCTGTGCTGGGGGGAGGCTGGCCTACCATCGACGCCGGAGCGCGCCTCCTCTTTGCTTTGTTTTATTTTTTGTTTAGCCCTTTTTTAGCGTTATTTGTTATTTACATATTGTTATTTGTTTTCTTGTTACTTGTTTCTTAATATAGCCTAGTGATAGGCTGTGTCGTCTACGGCGACTTATGTCCAAGCAGGCAGTCTCCAGATAGGCTCCCTCAAAATAAAAAACTCCTTAAAAGAAACGTTTTTAAATCCGCCCCTGACTTTGCTGGCTCACGTGCGGACATAATATTTCGCGCTACTACTGAGTTATTTTCCCAACGCCTGCTTAGGCTGCAATCTTTTGGCCCTCTAAAAATTTCGGCCAGTGACAAGAACGAATTTAGTTTAAGGACCTGCACGGTCCTAGTGGATAACTTCTTCCCAGGACTTGACGCCCAGACGAGTTCATCGCTTCCGTCATCAAAGAAGTCCAGTGACCAACATCATATGTTAAGTCAGTCAGTATTTTAAAAAGCCATCTTCTCGTTCTTCCATTCCATTTGGGGTTGCTAGGATAAATCTAAAACGACAAACACTACCATTGTTTATAAAATTTGCAAGGGCACGTTTACGAGATCAAGAAGAACTCTGCACTCCATTCCAGTGACGTAACTGCAGCATATTCGCCCACTCCTCAAAATATTCTAAGAGCTTTCGATGTGGATTTTGGGGACACACTGCCCATGATTGCACAGAAGTGACCCACTACTTCAAATGTGGCGTGCCACATGCCCGCCACAAGAAGTGCCCACATCTCTATCACCAAGATATCTGCCTTCAGTCCCTACGATGCTGTATATCTAGATGCCAAGCACCCCATAAGGGGCGCGGCGATTCGCCATCCTGGCCGCCGTGCTGACGGGATCCAGCGCTCCGTCCGGCCCTAGCTTAGCCACTTTTCCTTCCTTCAGATAGCCTGCATTTCTCCCCTACTTCGTCGCTTTTCAAACAACCTCTCCCACAGCTTTCTCTGGTCAGCCTCTAATTTCACAGGGTAGATGCTGAGCTTCTTCTCGGGGCTGGGGGGGAGAGGACAATGTTCCCTAACCCCTGAGCTCCGGTCTGGGATGGTTGGTTTTTAACAACCTGCTTCATCCCCACCCATACCTTCCTCACATCCCCTTTCCTCTCGTCTTCAAAATCTATCTTTTTACGCCGTGTCTAAGGTGGAGCCGCCATGTCGATGGACTGCCAGGCCACCAGGCGGGAGGGGTGGTCCTAAATGGCGGCGCCTGGCTCTGGCGGGCCTGCAAGCACCTCTAGCAGTGCAGGCAACTGTGAGAGGTGGTGAACTATTGCGTCCCGTGTAAAATAGAGGGGCACCATGCCCAATGATGATTATTAAAATAAAACCTAACCCCCAACTTTTCCTGTAACATCAACGGAGCCGCCCTCGGGCAGCTCCACCGAAAAAATGGAGGTACATCTCCTTCTGCTTGCGCAGGGGACCCTGCATACTTCTTTAACCGGAGAGGAGGCTTACTCCTCTCCTACGCCTACGGGTGTAGGGGACTCCCTCTCACCCCCTTCTCTGGAGGTTCTTTCGGGCACCTCCCTATTTCAAGCGGCAGTCCCTCCTTTTCTTTCTAAGGGGACTGCCAAGAAAGCCAGCAGGCAGCCCAGTGACGACCGCCCCTCGTGGAAGCTGCTCGGTAGGGCAAACCCCCTTAGGGGTGAAGAGGGAAGCCAGGCCCCTTCGGTCGCTTCCCTCAAAAGACCTGCTGGCAAGAATATTAAACCTCGCCGGGGTCAAGGCCTGTGCCTCCCCACAAAAGACTCATGACGCTGCCAAGGGGACCTGCGATGTCCTGGGAGAGGAAGGCCAACTGGAGGCCCCTCCTGTGATAGACATGGTCCTTGAGGAAACCCAGCCTCAGACGGTAGGGCCTTCCATAGGGGGAAATCCGGGCTCGGCGCCAAGTACCGAACCCGAATCCGCCCCTATGCAAGGTCCTCCTCAAACGGCTGGGGATTCTGAGGCAGTACAAGGAGGGGAGGGATCTCCTCCGGATAATGCCCCTGCGACCACCATGACCTTCTCCATTTCGGAGAAGGACCTAGCTGAGGCCGGTCCATCTGGCCTAGGGGCTTCTACCGGCGGAGGTGAGAAGCGGGTTCATTCCCCGCCCTCCTCCAAAAAAAAGAAAAGGATGAAAAAGAGTAAGAAGACTCGGGGCTCATCTCCATCCGAGGGGGCTGTGGGGACGGATGGGTCTGCTGCCACTTTGGCAAGTGACCAAGCCAAGACCGGCACATCCGGCCCCTCTGCACTTCCGGTTGCGGAGCCCCTGACTAAGACCAAAAGTGCACAGGGTGGAACCTCGATGACATCGGGGCCCCTCATTCAGAGGTTACCTGGCGTTTTCGAGCCCGCTGGCTTCAAGCGCTTCCTCGTTATTCGCTCCACTGATGGCACCATGTTGTCCAAGGGCAACATGATCCATCAGAGGACAGGATTAGCTAGTGCAATTGGTAGAGAGCCGAAGGTGACCCGTTTCTCGGACGGCAGCCTTCTGGCGAATGCGGCGAATCCCGCCGAGGCGGCCAAGATAAGTGCTCTTCGGACAATTCATGGCACCCCGGTGAGTGTGACGCCGCACTCTACCATGAACTTTGTGAAAGGAGTAGTTTATGCGAGGGAACTCGTTGACTACTCCATTGAGGACATCACCCTAGAGCTGGCCGACCATGGGGCGTTCAAGGTCGAACGTGTGATGAGAAAACAGGGAGGGGCCTCGACACCCACCCCTACTCTCTTCGTCACGTTCGACTGTGACAAGCTCCCTGAGTCGGTACGTGCCGGTTGGTACCGCTACCACGTGAAGGCATTCGTGCAACTCCTGCGGCGGTGCTATTACTGTCACCGTTTCGGTCATACGAATGGTTCTTGTAGACGTGCAAAGTCGGGGTCACCCGAAGTTTGTGTAAATTGCTCTAAGGCCGCACACTATAAGTCCAAATCGTGTGTGGCCAAGTGTGTCAATTGCGGAGAGCCGCACCCCGCTTCTTCGAAGCAATGCAGTGCATATCTCCTTGAGAAAGAAATCCATGCCGTTCCGCCTAAGGATCGACTCTCATTCCGCGAGGCTAAGGACTTGGTCCAGGCGCGCTTGGCTCTGCCTTGGACGTCATATGCCTCAATAGTTAGGAAGGCACCCTCTGCTCCTGGCCCATCCAGGCCAACGAGCACGGTTGTTTCCGCGCCCATTCGGAGCCCTTCTGCGGGCTCTACTCAACCCGGGCGCTTCCCTTGTAAAGCTGGCGGCAAAAAGGGTTCACATCCAGCCCTGGCTAAAACCAGGGCTCCACCCTCTTCCCCTAGCGTGACCGTTTCCCGTAAGGCGAAACGGCCACGTGCCTCCACCGAGTCGCTAGACTCACAGGAGGCAACACCCTTAAAGATGGTCGCTAGGCCATCTCCCGGGATTCCTAAAGCTGTCCCCCGAAAGGAGGACAGCAACAAAGGAGATTCGGCTCCTTTGCCCACGCCCCGAGGTGGAGCGAGTGGCTCGGAGACGGTGGTTCCTCGAAAAGAGGGCCCCCCGCCTCCGAAGCCGCAGCGCCCGCCTAAGGTTTCGAGGCGGAGGGAGGAAAAGACTCGCATGGCGAGCCCAACCTTCCCGAATAAGTCCTCGAAGGCAACAGCGCCTTCAGCCCCCGGGAAGCGTACGGCCATTTCCGTGAGGGTCTTTAGTTCGAGGAGGGCCCCCGCGTCTCCTCCGAGCTAAGGCTGGAGGGCATATTCCTTCAATGGAATTACCGTAGACTCCGGGCCAACTGGGAGGAGCTGCGGAGGCTCATCTCGTCCCGTTCCCCGTTAGCTATCTTTTTGCAGGAGACAATGCTAGGCACGTGACCCCTGCCCGCCCTCTCGGGATATAAGGGTCTTGCGACCCTACCACCGCAAGATGGCCGGGCTGTGGGATTTGCGGTTTACAACCGGAATGATGTCTCCGTTCTTCCTTTCTCTTTAGATACCTCCTTTCAGGCAGTGGCTGTGCAGCTGCGCCTGGATAGGAGATATACTATCATTTCTGCGTACATTCCACCGTCAGCTGACTTCGACGCGGGGGACTTCCGCCGCGTCGTGGCACGGTTGCCGAGGTCCTATCTCTTGCTTGGAGATTTGAACGGCAGGCATCCTCTCTGGAGAGATTACTCCATAAATCCCAGGGGAGAAGTCCTTGCCGATCTGATCGAAGAGCTTGAGATGGGTGTCCTAAATGTGGATGGGTTTACGCATCACTGTCCGAGAACCGCTTCATTTTCTTGCCTTGACCTATCTTTGTGCTCTTCAGGTGCACAGCCTGATTTTGATTGGCGGTGGTTGATGACCTCCATGGTAGTGATCACTTTTCCATTCAAATATCATTTTCAGGACAACTGCCGCCTGAGAGCCCACCTCGGTGGTGCTTGGCGCGGGCGCAGTGCCCTGCATTTCAGGAAATGACTGAATTTTCTATCTCAGTCGAGTAGTTTAGGTCGGTAGATGAGGCCATTGAGTTCTTCTCCGGCAACCTCATCGCCGCTGGCCTGACTACTATTCCTAACGCGTCTGGCCGTTTTGCACGCCGACCACTCCCATGGTGTTCGGCTGAGTGTGAGACGGCCCTCAAACAGAAGCGTTGTGCCTACATGCGCTATAAGGCCGCCCGAACGATTTCACTGTCGCTGAAATTCGTCGGGCTAGGTTCCGGTATATTTGGAAGCACGCCCGCCGCTCTTCTTTCCGGGCATACGTGTCTTCACTTAACGGGAAGACTTCTTCAGCTGAGGTGTGGAAGCGAGTCAAAAGGATTCGGGGTAAGTTCTCGCAGGACCCCCCTCCCGTTCTCCAGGAAAATGGGACCGCAATCTCGGACCCCGCGTCCGTGGCGGAATCCTTCGCGACTGTTTTTTCTGAATTCTCTAGCCGGGATGCTGCTCTGCCAGCATTCAATGCACGTCAGGATGTCGCGGAAGGCCGCTGGCTGGACTTTACCTCTAGAGGCGGAGAACCCTTTAACGACAGGTTTACTGGGAGCGAGTTGCGCTCCGCTCTCGCTTCGTGCGCGGACACCGCCCATGGTCCGGACGATGTTCCGTACGCCATGCTTCGACACCTGGGTGAGCGAGGAATAACCTTTCTCTTAGATTTGTTCAGCAGCATCTGGGTGGAGGGTCTTCTCTAAGATTCATGGCGAATCGCCAATGTGCTCGCCTTTCGCAAGCCGGGGAGAGATCACTCTACTCCGACCGGTTTCCGCCCAATCTCTCTAACCTCTTGCGTGTGCAAGTTGATGGAGAAATTGGTAAATGTTAGATCAGCCTTTTTCCTGGACAGCGGAGGTCATATGTCTTCCGCACAGTGCGGCTTCCGCAAGTTCCACTCTACTTTGGATGCTCTGCTCCGCCTGGAAAATGCCGTCTGCGAGGCTTTCCTTCGTAGACAGCACTACGCCACCGTGTTTTTCGATCTGGAGAAGGCATATGCTACCTCTTGGCGATACGGTATCATGGAGACTTTCCACATGATGGGGGCGAGGGACGCCTACCAATGTTTATATCTGAATTTTTGCGAGATCGTCGATTCCGCATACGGGTTGGGGGAGCCCTCTCCGGCCCAAAGGAGCAGGAAGAGGGTGTCCCGCAGGAAAGTGTCCTCAGTGTCACACTCTTTGCCCTGAGCATCAATGGCATCACCTCGGTGCTGCCGGAAGATGTTCTCGCTACGCTCTACGTGGACGACCTTTCGATCTCTTTTGGCGCGGCCCAGATGCCAACTCTGGAGCGTCGACTCCAACAGGCATTGAACCGCGTCTCTCGCTATGCTGAAGCGTACAGGTTTCGGTTTTCTTTGGCCAAGACTAAGGTGGTGCACTTCCGCCGCCACCCACGGCTTCACCCCGACCCAAATTTGTTTCTTAATGGGGTGCGCCTGGATGTGGTGGAGTCGCACCGTTTCCTTGGTCTTGTATTGGACCGACGCCTCAACTGGGAGGCTCATATTCGCAGCCTTCGTGTCTCTTGTACCCACGCCATGGACATTCTCCGTTCCGTGATGTTCAGCTCCTGGGGCGCTGATACGGCTACTGCCCTACTTTTTTATCGATCCTTTGTTCGTTAGAAGCTCAACTACGGATGCGAGTTTTATGCATCCGCAGCCGAGCGTTTATTGCGGAAGGTGGATTCGATCCACCACACCGGCCTTCGCCTTGCGACCGGTGCCTTCCGCACTTTCTTCATTGAGAGCCTGTTGGTCGATGCTGGGGAGATGCCACTCGCTCTGCGCAGCGTGCAGTGCATCACTCGCCTGTACGCGCGAGCCCGGCGCCGCCCTCAGTCGCAAACAACTCTCACTGCATCCGCAGCTGATCTCGATTGTGCCCATGCCGCCGAGAGACGCCAGTCATACCCTAAGCCCTTTGGGTTTAGGGCCAGGAAACTCCTTCGAGAGCTTGGTATAGCTTTCAGGCCGGTGGCGCCCCTTGTTCTGCCCAGGACGCCACCCTGGAGGGTACCACATTTGGCTTTTTGTCGCCACGCCTCTGCTCCTAAAGCTTGTACGGCGCCGGGAGTATTGCGTTCGACCTTTTTGGAGCACACATCGTGTCACGCTGGAACCGTGCCAGTGTATACGGATGGCTCCAAGTCCCAAGAGGGGGTCGGCTTCCACGCCGTATCCCCTCTGTTTGAAGTCAGCGGGGCTCTACCAGGCGCTGCGTCTGTCTTCACGGCCGAGCTGGTGGCAATACACCACTCGGTACGGGAGATTACGCGACGTGCCCGGTTCGGAGACCGGATTGTGATCTATAGCGACTCACAAAGTGCCCTGAGTGCTCTCGGTGCATTGGAATCTCCGCATCCCCTGGTTTGCGATATCCGTGACGCCACGGTTTTGGCGAGCCGGGCAGATTTCGAGATTATCTTCTGCTGGGTTCCTGGACATGTAGGAATTGCGGAGAATGAGCGCGCCGATGAGGGCGCCAAAGAGTCCGCGAGGACTCTGCGAACGGACCAGCGTTTCGCTCTTCCTCACACCGACTACATGGCAGGAATACGGGCAGCTCTTCGGACTGCTTGGCAAAGAAGATGGGAGACGGTGGAAGGGAACTTAAATTTGCGTGCCATTGCGCCGCGACTGTTCCCATGGACCTATCCCCCAATCCGGCGACGGCTTCAGTCGCTTTCTGTCGTCTCCGAATCGGACACACTCGTGTGACGCATCGCTATTTGATGGAGCGCTCGCCTGCGCACTATTGCGACGACTGCGCCGTCCCCCAGACTGTTCGGCACATTCCTGTCGAATGTCCCAGTCTGGGTGATCTTCGTGCACATTACCTGTCCCTGTACCGGGATGGGCGGGGTCGCTACCGCCTGTCCCTTGTACTTGGGACGAGTGCGTGCACATTGACTAGTGGACTTGTTGACTCTTTTGGGGAGGGTGGCCTTCTCCCTTTCATTTAACTAGGTTTTGTTGTTGTTTTTGTTATTGTTTTGTTATTGTTATTGTTATTTCTTTTCATTGTTGTTTCCTGTTCGAATTTTTTAAAGTAGCCTAGAACTAGATTGTTTGTTTACGGCGACTTATGCCTAAGTGGGTAGTCGCCAGATAGCCCCTTGAAAAAAAGATGCCAAGCAATACTAGACATGCCCACCTTTTCCTGAGTGACGAGTAGTGCACTTAGCAATCACGGCACTCTACCCACTTCTAGCACATCGGCGCTCAGAACCGACCACCAGACATTTCAAATGGTCACCCCTCCCTTGAAACAACGCACCGAAGAACCTTTGTCAACACACCCAGCTAAGCCTTCGCAACAAAGTGACGCTATATAAGAACCAATATCACCTGATCTCGATAAAACACAACCCATCTCTCCCCGTTGGAGAGTGACACTCTCGCCCGAAGTACAGGTCGTTCACCCTTCTTCAAAATGCGAGTCTTCCCCAAATCGTAGGAACAACCATCGAAGAGGCAGAGACCGAACTCAATCACCTCCCTCTCCCTTGTATGTAACAAATGACAAACCCACCCATATACAACCTACCACTAAATCCTCAATGATCTCGCACGATGATCAACTTATAGATCATCCACCTACCTAGGTGCCTGCCTCTACTAAGAGCCCTACGGGTGTGGAAGCTGTTCCTGCCGCGAGTAAGCCACTGCCCGGTCTCCTTCATAGCAGGTTATCACTGCCCAATGTCGCCCCAAATAGCGAACCCTTTAGTCTAACGACCCATAAGGGGCAGGGCGATTTGCTTTCCTGGCCGCCTTCCTGGCGGGAATCAGCGCTCCTTCCGGCACCAGCTTAACCTCTTCTCCTTTCTTACAACCTGTCCTCTTATCCTACCTCTTCCCTTTCCCTACACCCCCCACAACTTTCTCTGTTCGGCGTCTAATTTCACAGGGTAAACGCCCACCAGCTTCTTCTCATCCATCCATCACGGATCGGGGAGAAGGGGACAACGTCCCCTTACCCCTGAGCTCCGGTTTTGGGTGGTGGGATTTTAATAACCACCTTCACCCCAACCCAAACCTCCCTAACATTCCTTTTCTTTCTCCTTTTCCCGTATATCGATTTTACGCCGAGCATAAGGTGGAGCTGGCATGCTGATGGGCAACCAAGCCACTAGGCGGAAGGAGTGGCCTCAACTGGTGGCAGTAGCCTGCTCTGCGCGATACGTGTCACTAATAAGGTCACCATGCCCATGAATGAAAATAAAAAAACAAATCAAAAATATCCCCTTTCACCAGCGACGGAGCCTCCTTCGAGCAGCTCCACAGTAAAAATGGAGGTCCCCGCCCTGTGCTTTCTCAGGCGACCTTCCAACATTCTTCTACCGGACAGGATGCTTACTCCTCTCCTAGGCATACGAGTGAAGGTGACTCCCCCTCACCTATGTGGAGGCGCCCTTGGGCCCCTCCTCTCTCCAGACGCAGTCCCTCCTTTTCTTTCACATGTGACTGCAGGGAAAGCACGCAGGCGGCCCAATATTGACCGTTCCCGCTGGGAGTGGCTCGATAGGGCCAACCCTTTTAGGGCGACAAGGGATGCCAGGGCGCGTTGGCCCGTGCCCCCTAACGTCTTGAACTCGTGCATTAAGACGTTACAGTTGGCCAGAACACCTGCCTCCCCCTCTCTTCCCTGACGGATGTCGGTTCGCTGGCCCAAGACGAGACGACCAAAGGTACCTAGAATGTGATCCGTGATCTCTTGGTGGGGGGGGAGGGATAGGCACATGCGAGGCCCCCCTTGAGATGCACATGGTCACTAAGGTGACCCAGAGCTACGCCAGACGAAAGGATCTTCCATGGGGTCGAACCCGTGCTCCGTGCCAAGCACTGAACCCAAGTCCCCCCTCCCCCCTGTACATGGACCTCTTCAGACGTCTCGGAGCCCCCGCGACCTTACAAGGAGAATAGGGATCTCCTTCCCTTGCTGGTGACCCTATGACAGCAAAGACCTTCTCCAATTCAGAGAAGGATCTTGCTGAGGCCGGTCCATCCGACCTAGGTGCTCCGGCGTAAGAGCGAAGCGGATGCATTCACCGCCTTTCTCTCCTAAAAAGAAACAGAAACGAGACGAAAAAGACTAAAGGCTCCTCTCCCTCCACGAGTCAGGACGGGTCCGCTCTCACTTTGGCAAGTGACCAAGTAAAGATCGTCACATCTGGCCCGCTACTCCCACGAGTGTGGAGTCCTTGACCAAGACAAAAGGCTCAAGTGTGCCGAGCGGAGCAGAGATTACGTCGGAGGTTACCTGGCGTTTTCGAGCCCGTTGGCTTCAAATGCTTTCTAGTTATTCGCTCCACTGATGGCAGTATGATTACCAAGGCAACTTGTTCCATTAGAGAAAAGGACTAGCTAGCCTGATTGGTAAAGAACAGGAGGTGACCCATTTCTCTGAAGGGAGCCTTCTGGCGAATGCGTCCGATCCTTGCGAGGTGGCCAAGATTAGTGCTCTTTGTACACTTGATGATACCGCAGTGAGTGTGACGCCGCACTCTACAGTGAACTTTGTGGAGAGAGTAGTTAAGGCGAGGGAACTCGTGGACTACTCTATAGATGACATCACAATAGACCTGGCGGACCAAGTAGCGGTCAAGGTAGAACAGAGAGGACTTCGATGCTCACCCCTACTCTATTCGTCACGTTTGATTGTGACAAGCTTCCTGAGTCCGGGAGTGTCGGTTTGTATCGCTACTGAGTGAAGGCATTCGTGCCACTACTGCCACCGCTTCGCCCATACGAATCACTCGGGTAGACGGGCAGAGTCGAGGTTACCGATGTCTGTGTAAGTTCCTGCAAGGCCCACACATGTCTAAATCGTGTGTGGCCAAGTGTGTCAAATACGGAGAGCCGCACCCCCATTTCCTATCAGCAATGTGGTGCGTATCTCCTTGAGAAGGAAATCTTGGTCGTTCAGTTCCAGGATCGTCTCTCATTTCGCAAGGCTAAAGACTTAGTCCTGGCAAGACCGGGTTTGCCTGGGACGTCTTATGCCCTCTGCTCCTGGCCCATCTAGGCCTACGAGCACGGTGGTTTCCGCGCCCAGTCAAAACATTTCTGCGGGTTTTACCTTCCCCGAGCACCCCTCCTGGTCCAGCTGGCGCCACCAAGGGTTCACACCCAGCCGCAGGTAAACCACCGCCACATTCCTCAAACGTAACCGATTCCAGTAAGGTGAAACGGCCGCGCGCCTCCCCCGAGGTGTTAGACTCACAGGGAGCAACACCCCTGAAGAGGGTCGTGAGGTCAACTTCCAGAGTTCTTGAAACTGCCCCCTCCCCCCGAAAGGAGGACAGCACGTAGGTAGCTTCAGCGTCAACGCCCACACCCACTGGTCGGCTGGTTGGCTTTGAGATGGTGGATCCTCCAAAAGAGGGACCTCTTCTTCCGAAGCCGCCCCGCTCGCCTAAGGTTTTGAGGCGGCGGGCGGAAAAGACTCCCATGTCGAACCCAAACTCCTCCGATAAATTCTCGAAGGTGACAGCGCCTTCAGTGAATTGTTCGACCATCAGCGCCCGGAGTTCTTTTCTTTTCTGTTCGAAGAGAGCATCCGCAGGCCCTCCGAGCTAGGCCTGGAAGGCATATTCCTTCAATGGAATTGCCGTGGAATCCGGGCCAGCTGGGACGAGCTGCGGAGGCTCGTGTCCTCCTGTTCCCAGCTAGCTATCATTTTACAGGAGACCATGCTGGGCGCGTGCCCCCTTCCTACCTTCCCGGCAAATATATGTGTTTTGCGACTTTACCACCACGGGATGGGGGCCGGGCGGGAAGATGCGCGATTTACCCCTAGCATGATGTCTCCGTTCTTCTCTTTGGATAATTCCTTTTGCCAGTAGCTGTGCTGCTACACCTGGATAGAAGGTATACTGTTATTTCCGCGTACATTCCACCGTCAGCCGACTTCGACGTGTCATGGCTTTATCTCTTGCTCAGAGATCTAAACGGTAGACACCCCCTCTGGGGAGACTCGATTAATCCCAGGGTCAAGTCCTTGCCGACATAATCGACGAGCTTGAGATGGGTGTCATAAATATGGATGAGTTTACGCATCACTGACCGAGAAATGCTTCATTTTCCTGACTCGATCGATCTTTGGGCTATCCGGATGCACAGCCTAAATTTTCAAATATCATTTTCTAGGCCGCTGCGGCCCGGAAGCCCTCTCGGTGGTGCTTTTCGAGGGCGCGGTTATCCGCATTATAGGAAATAAATGATTTCTATATTACAGTCAAGGAGTTTATTTCAATTGATGAGAAAGTTGAGTTATTCTCTGGTGACCTCATCGCCGTAGGCCTGACTACTATTCCTAGAATGTCTGGCCGTTGTGCACTCCAACCACTCCCGTGGTGGTCAGCAGAGTGTAAGATGGCCTTCAAACAGAAGCGTTATGCCTACATGCGCTATAAGCGCCGCCCGAACGATTTCACTGTGGCTGAATTTCGTCGGGCTAGGGCTAGGTTCTCGTTATATTTCGAAGCACGCCCGCCATTCTTCTTGGCGGGCATACGTGTCTTCACTTAACAGGAAGACCCTTCTAGCAGAGGTGTGGAAGTCAGTTAAAAGTATTCGTAGCAAGTTCTCACAAGACCCCCTCCCGTTCTCCAAGAGAATGGGACCGCAATCTCGGACACCACGTCCGTAGCCGAATCCTTCGCGACCAGTTTCCTCGCATTCTCTAACCGAGATGCTGCTCCACCAGCAGTCACTCTACGATCGCAAGGAAGGCGCAACTTGACTTTACCTCCAAAGGCGGAGTGCCCTTCAACGACAGGTTTACTGTGAGTGAGTTGCGTTCCGCTCTCGCTTCGTGCGCGGACACCGACCATGGTCTAGACGATGTCCCATACGCCATGCTTGAACACCTGGGTGAGCGAGGCATGGCCTTTCTGTTAGATTTGTTGCAGGATCATGGTAGAGGGCATCCTCCCAGATTCCTGGCGAATCGCTACTGTGCTCTCCTTTCGCAAAGCAAGAAGAGATCACTCTACCCCGGCCAATATCCACCCAATCTCTCTAACTTCCTGCTTGGCCAAGTTGATGGAGAAATTGGTAAATTTTAGATTAGCCTTTATTCTGGACAGCGGAGGGCATCTTTCTTCTGTACAGTGCGGCTTCCGCAAGTTCCACTCCACGTCGGATGCTCTGCTCCTACTGGAAAATGACTTCTGCGAGGCCTTCCTTCATAGACAGCAATACGCCACGTGGTTTTTCGATCTGGCTAAAGCTTATGATGCTGCATGATAATACAGTATCATGGAGACTCTCCACACGAATGGGGAGAGGGAATGCCTCCCAATCTTTATATCTGAATTCTTTCGAGATCATCGATTCCGGGTACGGGTGGGGGTAGCCCTCTCCGGCTCAATGAAGCAGGAAGATGGTGTCCCGCAGGGAAGTGTCCTCAGTGTCACACTCTTTGCCCTGAGCATCAACGGCAAGACGTTCTCGCTACGCCCTATGTGTACGACTTCTCGTTCTCTTTTGGCGTGGCTCATATGCCACCTCTGGAGTGTCGACTCAAACAGGCATTAAACCGCGTCTCTCGCTATGCCGAAGTGCACAGGCTTCTGCTTGCTTTTGCCAAGAATAAGGTGGTGCACTTCTGCCGCCGTCCACGGCTCCACCCTGACCCGGACTTATTTCTCACCGGGGTGCGCCTGGAAGTGGTGGACTCGCACCGTTTCCTTAGTCTTGTATTTGACGAACCCTGGCCTGGGAGGCTCATATTCGCAGCCTTAGGGTCTCTTTCACCCGCGCCATGGAGATTCTTTGCTCCATGACGTTCACCGCCTGTGGCACTGATAGAGTTGAGGAGATACCACTCGCTCTGCACCGTGCACAGTGCATTTCTTGTTTGTACGCGCGAGCCCGGCGACATCCTTAGTCATCAACAGCGCTCACTGCATTCGCAGCTGATCTCGACGGTGCTTATGCAGGCGGGAGACGCAAGTCATATCTTAAGCCATTCGGGTCCAGTGCCAGGAAACTCCCTCGAGAGCTAGGTATAGCTTTCGGGCTGGTGGTGGCCCTGATATATATATATATATATATATATATATATATATATATATATATATATATATATATATATATATATATATATATATATATATATATATATATATATATATATATATATATATATATATATATAT